>OMLF01048100.1:8766-21560 GCA_900302615.1 Holocentrus rufus | reverse complement strand
CCATAAAGCAATTTCCCTGTGGAGATCAATAAAGTTCTCAGAATCTGAATCAGAATCTGAATCAGATTTGGATAGCTGTTTGTGCAAACATGAATTTATGGTGGAGGTTGATAGAGTGGCTTAGCTCCTAGGCTTGTGAAAACAACTGCCACATGACCGGAATGTAGTTAAACAATTTGACACATACATAGATGCATGCAGAGAGACATAGATACCAAGAAATAGACAGGCATCAACATGAAAATCTACCAGCTGCAATTGGTGTAATATGTTAGCTGAGTCCAATTGCTGGCAGGGGAATGTGGAAGTTCTGTGTTTCAGACTGTAATGAATACACAAAGGAATGACACTGCCAGTGGCAAGGCAAATGAAACACCTTCTGGTGAATTTCCCAGTCAAATAAGCCCTCCTGTGTTTCTTCAAAAGCACAGAGAATGGAGAAAAAATCCATTTGGCTTTGTAGAGAGTAAGGCGGGAAACTTATTTCCAGGTCCCAAACAAGAGCAGGAGTACATAATATTGGATCTGGCAGCTGAATGGATGCTGTTTTTTTTTTGTTGTTTTTTTTCCAAGTCAGTGATCTGTAGCTGCTCTGTCATTCCAGGAGACACTAATTACCCTTGGTCTTGTGAAATATGTCCCTTTTGTCATCTCTTCAGACTCAAGTGTAGTGTAATTTAATGGCCCTGACACCTGATATTAGGATGATAAAATAACAGAACAGCCTCAGGTTTGAGGATAAGAAGTTGCAGGAGACAAAGAAAAACAAACAAACAAACTCAGTCTTAGTTTCTTCACGATTTCCTTGTCCTTTGTTTTTGTGGGTAGGGGGGAGTTGAGATGGGCAGCTCTGGAGAAACGGATACCTGAAGGCCCTTTTTCTTTGACATGAATCTTTGATCATATCCATTTGGAGATACAAGGCCTTGGAAAGGTTTAAACTGTCAGGTTGCTTCCTAACAGGTTTAGGATGTCTGCTACACTGAACGGGGTGACAAGTACTTTGGAGATGTAAGAATCTGTCTTCACTTTGATCGCTTGATCTGAAGTCAAGCCAGTAAATCTCACAAGAGAAGGAGCGGCAGTATTCGCTAATGAAGAGCAATTGAGCTGGTCACATTGTTTGACCACGAGTGCTAATAGAAACAAAAGTTTGAAGAAGGGTAACTCAACCATGTGCACTTAAACATTAATCTGCCTTAATAAATTTGGGTGTTGCTCTGCTGTGCACCTACACACAGTAACACCTCCCCGACGCCAATGAGATTGGCAGCCTTCCCGCGCTCCTCATGGTGCTTATTATGCCGTCAAAGAAATCAATGAGCAAAGGGGCGGGGAAAGAGCTGCATGAAGCAATCACTGTGACAGGTTATGATCCAGGCTCAAAGATACTTATTATGATGTTCATGGGAAGAGATTTTGCAGCCATGGCTAATATATCATTTATACTCCACAACCACAAATGCATGGGACTGCCTGTGGGATGCTCACTCCTCTAAGACTCTACACTTAAAGTAGTTATGGCAACACCAATTGGCAAATATATTCTGAATGCATTGCAGAATATGTAAATGTACAAATATACAACAATATGAAGTTATTGTGTACACATAGACTACTTGAAATAGCCTGTTTAATTTGATGCTGTTTCGATAAGATGGAGGTTATTTTATGCTTTAATCACTGTAAGTCAGTGAATTCTGCATGGATTGTTCAAGAGAGGAGACATGTTGTTAATGGGATTTACAATCGCCATATTATTATACAGTGCATTATGGAAATTGTTTGTTTGGATTTCTCGTTGAGATCCAGATACGAGGAGGAAGAAACAAGGAGAAAAAGAAGAAGAAGAAGAAGCGTAACAGTGACAAGAGTGGCGCATATATGTAGTCTTGGCTTCTTGCCAGTAGTGTAACCATAATTTTAAGATATTAGATTCATTTGCATTGTGCCATCAATAATGAAACACTGATTTTATCATAATTTTCTTTTTGTTTCATTTTCTCTCAATGTGACCCTGCTCTTTTGTCCTCCCATGCCTTCCCGAGTGATCTGTCTCAGGCCAGAGCACAAGACAACGCGGCTCTGTCTGCGGAGACACCAACAGGTCCATGTCCAGCCAAAATAGGAGCAATTAGACTCTGTGAGATGGTAGAACAGCTCATTGGACAGCTACATTCTTCAAAGCTGATCTCGGTGAACTTCCCTCCTCAGGCAGCGGTAGTAAATGTTCAAAAAGCCCGAACACTGCAAGTCTACCACAGAAAAATATTAACTTCATGATATTAGTGTAATTGTCACTGCGAGTTGGAATCCAATGAAATACCTTGTTATTATGGAGACATACATGCACGGCACAGGCATAAACAAGTGCTCAGGCATTTGTTAGCGCCATTATCCTGGAGCGGCTTGAGAGTTCCTTTTGTGTGAAAAATGGAGACAGCACACTTCATGACAGAATCCATTCCATGTAGTTTTCTAAAGAGGAAAATACTGGATGAACTTGCTAGCTCTCAGACAGCGAGGAGACAGAAAATGCAATAAAGTGTGAAGTGCAGCTTGAAATTGAACGGTGAATGTGGGCAGTGCGGCCTGGCAAAGTCTCAACCAAGACTTGGCAAATCAAGGCAAGACTTCGTTTAATCTTAGACTTCAGATAAGATAGCAGGGTCCAATTCAATGCATGGTTACAATGCCTCTTTCAGTACACTGGAGAGGTTTTTCCATTTTGAGACTTAAGGAAGACAGATAATATGACAATGCATAAAATTATCATATTCTGTGACATGTTTAATAATATTATAGTGCTGAGTCTAACAGAAGCTTTACAAAGTCTGTCTGAATTTAAAACATCTCAAGTTCAAGTATTAAATGAAGGGGAAGAAAGAGCAAAGAATACATATCAACCATAAAATACTGTACCTGTGTTTTCATGATTCATGGTTTTTTATGTGAGGCTCTCAACCAATTAAAGTTGCATGGTACTTTAGAGTTTCACAGTTGACTGAGTAATTATATGCCTTGCAAATTCTATTAAAATAACCAATGAATTAGTCACAGTACCAATAGAAAGGGATACATTCACAGTTCATCACACAATTTACAATGCATTATTTCCTTCATTATTGCAGATAACCGATGTTTTTAGGGGCAACCGGGCTCAGGAGATAGCCCAAAAGTGTCTTGGGGTTTGCATTTAGATTACAATAGAAAAGCTGACCAAGTATTAGCTGGCTGCAGAGAGAGGCTTTCTTTTTCAGTCTAATGGGGATCATATTAGAAAGGGGAAAAAAACATTCATTTCATTCTCTGTCTCTGAATTATGGATCTGAACAGCCTCAATTTTGTCTTTCTCTGTGTGCGCACACATCAGATATTTGCTCATAAGAGCCCCTGCTCTTGAAAGCACCTACAAATAGAATCTTTTTTCATTTTTTTCAACTATTTCGAACAATGAGACAACCTTACATCAGGCCTTGGTCTGGTAGTTTAATAAGTCATTTATTAACTGAGGGAAGCTAATTGCCCCATTATCTTTTCAATTAAACTGGTGAATATGTTGGCAGTGTCCCTGAAGAGCCCATTCTGTTTCCCATAAACCACGCAGGCACACACACACATACAAAAACACAGGCACAGGTATTTCACATGATTTATTCAAATCTAATCAAATTAAATTATTTGTCGGTTATTCCAATATAACAGAGGTTCAATATGGTTTATGGATATTTTCCAGGTAACAGCATTGTCACTGCTACTCAACACCTATCAGTGCAAACATATTTTTGTAGCAGTCTGACCCTTTTATACTGCATATAACCCTGCAAAATCTCCACCTGCAACAACATATTTATGGACATGACCGACAAATTTTAGGGCTGTCAGTTTACAGACCGGGCCAAGAACTCTGATATGTGTAGCAACGGGCTGAGAGTCGGTCACTTTGTCAGAGACGACCTCTTGTATAAAGGCAAAACTGGAAAGCCTATCTCATAATAAATATGTTGCTCTGCTTTTTATTGATATAAAACCAACATGAGGAATGCTGGTATATTGGAAATAACATCCTTACACATCCTTTCCGACAATGTGAATAATTGCACAGACACACAACATTGACACCTCTCATCCAGCTGCAGCAATACATTATAACTGTTCAAGAGATTGTAGATGTCGGACTGAATTGCAGTGTGCGCGATGATTGTCATGAAATCATAAAGCCAGATTGTACGTCATTGGCAACACCCGCAATTTGGCTTTGACAGTAAAGTGGAGATTGCTCTGACCTTTAGCAGAAGTCTAATACACAATGGACATGTAATGGTCAGCAAATTTCAGGGAAGCCAGCCTCCCCCGCTGCCTCAGTCAAACCCACTTTTGTGTCTTTCTGTTTCACACAAAGTAGAACCCAACCTGATGCTTTGTGTCCTAATTTGGGGGATGATCCATTATGTTTGAGAGTGGATCCCACAATCACAGAATCGAACTGTGACCTCTGTGTCAGAAACCACTTGTCCGGATCGTGTGTTGAATCTTTTTTTTTTTATTATTTTTCCATTTCGGTTTCATTCACGTGGAGTTGCATGGGTCACTGAGGTCTGGCCGTTATGGCGGGCAACAAAAGCCCATCATTTGTGTATCCAGGTTTCCAGGGGACTCAAGCTTTGGAGGTTTGAGTCCCTCTGAACCCCTATCAATGGACGATGAAGAAGACCACTAACTGGACTTCTGACAGTTAGTCAGAAGTCCAGCTGACAGTATAGATCCACTCCATATTTGAAGCCAAACCCCTCCTTACTTTTGATGCAGCAAATTAATATCCCAAGTATATTAAATCTAAATTCAACCAGACTCTGAGTGGTTTTGTTGTTCACATCCCTGGGTGCACATACAGATCTACACCAGTATCAATCAAATTCAATATTCTGTCAGGTTGTTCTTCATTAGCATTACTTGCCAATGTATAGGCAAATTTTATTATATTTTATTCAGGGAATACTCCGTGTTTCTTTTGATAAAAAAATCAAGTTACTACCACAGGGCATTTAGGATGCAAAATGTTCAGTCTCAGCTTGTTATTCTCATAGCATTTCATTCTAAAATGGCTATAGCTGAGTATGCCAACTAAAAAAAAAAAAAATGCAGCAATAGAAGAATTACAAGATCTAAATCTCCCTAATACAGAAATTAATTAAAAAGTTTCTCTGACATAACAAGATGCAAACTGTACAAGTATACTATACTAATACATAATGAAAAGACATCTAACATAAGTGTCTTTCAACAGTGTGCTCATGCTGAATATTTCTATTTCTGCAACCATCTGGCAACTGGCCAGAATGATCTCACAATTTGAACGTGTCAGGATGACTCGGGCAAGAAAATGATCTGAGTCACATTATTTTCTGGTAAAATATTATAACTTATCACCTCACCTCACCTCACCTCACTAAATGAAGCGCATCATTATATAATTCCTGTGATGAAAACAGGAAGTCATAGCACATTACTCAACAACACTAATTTCAGGTGCTGTTTTTACTTAATTTGGTATATTACGCTTGCACTCTTTGTCATTACATGGTGTTGTTACATCAGAAAGAAAACATGTATTAAAGGGATCTTTGTAAAGTACAAACAGATTATTTATTAACACTACAAAAGGCCAGGCTGCTGAAAATCTCACTGCAAGCAAGCAATGCCCAGAGGCATCAGCCCTGCTCAGGTTTGCATCATTACTGGCTGCCTCCACTGCAACATCATAGGCAAAATGTTATGGAATCATACGTTGTAATATTTTACATAGCTGAATACAGTTTTTTTCATCTTTCCATAAGGATACTGTTACATGGTAAAGTGTCAGCACTTGAACTTGGCTGCACTCGTTTGCCTACCAGGGCACTGCCTCTGGTCTCTGGTTTGGAAATCTCTGGTCCAAGAACTATCTGAATATTACAGATAAAAGGGAATGAGAGAGTGAAGACAAAAAAATGTCCTGTAGAATATCAGAGAGCCTTTTATTTCCACAAGCACCCTCTGAACATTAAGAAAAAAATACTTCTAACCAGAGCCATATCGCAAAGAACCCCTATTGTGTATTTAAGCATGTGCTCAGTGAAAACAAAAACTCTCTAATATTATAAACGAGTGATATGAAGTCTCCAAAGTTTTCCAGTGCCGTCGTTTGTTTTGCATTCATTGTCTCCACTGTGCACATCATAAATGCTTCTGGCTGACAGCCAATTTGCACATAATCAAGTGTATGAAAGGTGGCTCCAAAAGGTGGGTGATTGCACCTGGTGGGAGGGATGATGGATTCAAAGAAATGCCTTTGCTTTCTTTACTTATTACACCAATTTGTTCAATGCATAAACACATACAAAACTGTGAGTGCAAAAAAGTTTGTTCCTGTAATACAGACCCTAAAGTGCAGTGTGCAGATTAATCTTTGTTCTGCATTTAATTAGAGGACTGACTGCTTTGACAACAAAACGATTTAACTGAAAAAATAAAAACCCAATAACAACAAAAGCAATATTAATAATGCAGTCTTAAGTAATGAGATATAAGGGGGTTAAGGAGGTCAAACATATAGTTAGGTGCTAAATGTTGCAGAGCTTTAGAAGTAATGAGTAAAATCTTAAACTCAGTTCTAAAATGGAGAGGTGACCAATGCTAAAATGGGGCTAATGGATCCTGTCTCTTGTTTGTGCGTAACAGCCTGATGCAATACACACTGAAAATGTTCAAACATGTTGTTATTCACACAACCTTTTTGAGGCTTTTGGAAATAAAGGGCAGTTTTGGGATGGGCCTGTAGCTCCAGAAATAGATGGATCAAGACCTTTGTTTTTTTTGTTTTTTTTTCAGGCAGTAGCTGCACACATGCTGCTCTGAAATATTCAGGGACACAACCAGATGACGAGGAGCTATTAATGAAGAGTGAAAATGGTTGGTGCCATGGTAACTATGACTTCTCTGGTGTAGGAACGGTATCTAAGGGACAACTGGATGTGAAACAGAAACATTATCTTAACTTTATCGTGGATCTTGAGGTGAAATTGGGGCAAACTGATTTATAATGTCAGGCTGGTGCATAACATCACAGAAGGTGAGAGTTAAGAAATGATGCATCGGATTCCCTGTATCTTGTCAACAACAGGGTAAAAACTTTTCACTGGATCACACAGAACCTGGAGTATTGAAGCAGGGTTCATTAGTCGATCAGTGGCATCGAGTAAAGTCTGGGGTCGTGCAAATTGGCGGAAATTACCTTGGAGAAATATTTAGCTCAGACATCTTTAACCTTTTGATTCATGGACTTTAAAAAGGTCCTTCAAATACAAATAGTGGACTTGTAGCCTGGTGATTTTCCAGTGCCATTCAACTCTCCTGTGAATTCTTTTCAGGTTACGTATGTCCTCATTAATCCAGGGATAAAAGATAACAGAGGACCTAGATCTGGCTCTCACAGCAGTATAAAGGTTGAATAACCAAAGACTACTGAAGCAATTTACTAAATATTCTGTATCAGAAAAGTGAGACTAACTACTGCAAACTAACTTTCTGCAAACTATTGCTGAAAGTTAACGGTGATGTTAACTTTCTGTGCAATAAATATGTGAGAGCTGAAAGTTTTTGGAGCATGGGTGCAGCTTTTAGGCAGACATTATATGCATAATCAGAGATTTCTTCTATGACAAGGGATTCAATATGCAATCCCAGGGAGAAGACTGAGTCTAATGTGCAGCCACAATTCAGGAATCAGGTTACATGGGCACAAGTGGTACAAAATTAAAATAGTCTGTGATTTTTAGAAACTCTGTGGCAGGGCGACTGGAGGGGATCATCAGTATGAAATGAAATCCCCAACCATAATAATTTTGTTGTAATCCAGCAGAGTAGATGATAATAGATGAGAATGTTCAGATAAAAAGCTAACTTTAGGCTGACAACAATACGGGATCGGAGCAACCGGTTTTCAACATAATTGCCTCAAAACTGAAGAGGTCATTTGCTACATGTGAAAGGGTTTTAAAAGTTTTTAAATAAGTTTTTCCAAAAAAAAAAGAAATAAAGAAAATGTGTTAACATATTTTTTATTACATTCATTCCTATTAATGCATTTTTAATTAAAAAGAATAAATGTGTATCTTTATTATTCAGATTGCAAGACTTTTTAAATGATGTTTCATATTTTATTAATCGTAAATGGTTTCATAGAGTTCATTTTTAGAGCTTTTTTCCAGTCAACCAACCACTCAAACTAATTAGCAGCGTGTGTCCCTTCCATTCACACCCACATCCAGACACTGATGGTGCAAGCTGCCATGTAAGGTGCCAACCTGCTCATCAGGGGCAGTTAGGGGATCAGAGTCTAGACAACCACTCTACCTCCTAAACCATGCTATCCCAAATATAATAAATAAAACAAATAAATGAATAATCAAACTTCTATTAAAATTGCCTATTTGAATTTCCATTTTCTATGCTACATTTATTATAATCAAGGACGACAAGTTAAAAAAAATACTATCTGCATCACATTTCCAGAAGAAATATAGAACAACAGAAAAGTGGAGCACTATTATAAACTGGAGAATTGAAATGCTTATTCTTGTTTTGGGTTCCATTATTTTGTATTGATAACTGCACTGCTATCCTCGGAGTGATATCATTGTGATGACAACCCAATTTATCAGCCTGAGAGCACCAAGTATGAAGTGATTGGTTCATGGGCCAGTGAAGATGACACGGAGACACTGATGGGTCTGATATTGAAGAGCGGGAGTTAGCCAGAGTTAGCCCTCACAATCAGACCTGCTTATAAAATGGGAAGAATTATTTTCTGCATTCCTCACTTCCCCTCCAGCCTCTCACTTTAATAGGGGAAAAAAAGGAAGATTTTCTGTAATTCGTTTTCTATGAGCGCAGAAGAAAAATGGATTAAACCTCATAGTTTTAATTCTGAGCTCGTAGATTATGTGAAGGCTATTACGTAGGGATCATTTTAATCGCTCCTTTTCACAGCACAAAAGGAGACAAAAATATGCAAAGATTACCAAATGAAAAAAATGGTCTTGCATGGTCCTTTTTACAAGCCCAATTTGTTTATTAATAGTTGAATACTTTGAGGATATTAATGATTTGGCAAAGCCGGTCACAAACTTTTTTTTTTTCTCAGTCAAGCCAATAAGTGCCTGTGTATTAGACCCTATCATGAGGTTATTTTTTTTCTGTGGACTCAACAACCTTTTTTTAAGTGATAACTCTGAATGATGCATGTTACAGCTTCTGAAATATAGATGTACAGTTCCTCAGTCCAGTGTCCATAAGCCTAAAAGTAGGACACACACTGATTTTAAATACAAAATAGGCCTTTGTGCTTGTTTTCTGTGTCTTCATTTTGTCACTGTTTTTACGTGTGTGTGTGTGTGTGTGTGTTGTGTGTGTGTGTGCGTCCTTTGAGATATGTACGTGATGAGGGGCTATATAAATGAACAAACTTGAACTTTTATTTCTTTAAATGTATTTGGGCCATGTCAAACAAATGGGCAAACATTTTGATGCACTCCCATGCCCTTGTGGATAAACAAACACTAACTAAAATAAAATCTCCCAGCACAAAGCATCAATCCACACAGGGGATATGAAATATGCTGCGGCCAAAGATTATCATGAGGCAAACCGGCTTATTTGCATCTTTTAGGCTTTGAGGAAGTATCTTCTCCAGCCAGAGGGGGCAACATAACCAAATAGCTCACACACAGAGAGAGATTTGCTGCATCTCTTCACTAAACACAATTACCTTTGTTGGACTCAGCAATGAGTTCAGTTTTAAATGTTTCCAATAAATCAAAATGTTTTCCTTGTGTGGTAAAAATGCAAATTGGAAGAATAATAAATTGCAAATGATCATGCGATTTTCTGCAGCCAACCACCTGCAAACACCTGCATGAGAATGACATGGCTTCAGTTTTCATGCATGCCATGATTGAGGGCATGAAGCCAAAACATTAGCATGTTTGTTTGACATGGGAAAAAATACATTTGTGAAATATGGTCTGTCTACATTTGCATATGTGTGATTTTTTTCTTGCTTTTTGGACATTTTTTGGTGGACATATTTGATTTTCTATTCACATCACCAACAAAGAAACACTGAGACGGAGCATCTTTTCAGTCTTCTAGGATTTATAGTTGTTTACAAATTTTAGGCGCACATATCACAATAGCAGGGACACCAGGAATAATCATAGTGATATCAGAAATAAAACTGAAACGTTTATCTGTCATTTTCCACCACTGGAAGGAAAAAAAAAGCCACCTACTTTCAAACATTTTTATTCAAGTTATGCATCATTTTGCTTTGAAAATGGATACATTTATAGAGGAAAAAGTCATGTATTTTTTTGAAGTATTGACTTCTGGATTTCAGGTAGCGAAATTCTTCCAAAATGGATGTGTATCCTTTTGGAAATAAACCCTTTCATTCCATCCTGGACAATTGGATCAATATATTTAAGTGGGTTTTGATGGCTCTATTTCTTTTCAAAGTGCAAGCACCTATCTAAGGTAAAAGTATTAGTCATAGTGAATAATAATGTTTGCAGTTCTAATCTAAAATGCCCAAACACAAAAGCGAGAAAGAACAGCTGTGCCTGTTATTCTATTAATTCCAGAGATTGCTTGTGCAAACAGTGTGAAGAAACATGTTGAAAAAGCTATTACAGCAGTGTTTTCCAAACTTATCAAAATGACAGGAAATGATTGAATATTAGTCCATTCAAGTGAGTCTCTTTGTTCAGCCGTGTGCACTGGTGTACAGCCTTGTCCGACTTATTGGCTTTTTAATACTGTGCATAAATCCATTTACAGAGGGTGCGTGAGCCATTCCAGGCCTCTTCACCTCTTCTGGGCCCCAGGTGTGTGAGGAGGAGACGGAGTACACAAGACCATCAAAAGTCGCGAAATGACGAAAAAGTGCACCTGACTCATAATATGCAGAATACGGGAAGATAAACCTCCAGAGACGAGCAAGACTCTTGGACTTGTCAGGTTTGGTGGCTTGAGTGAGGCCGCTGCAGACCCACATGGTAACTGAGCTTAAGTATGCCATTTTCTGTATGAGGTGCTGAAGTGCGCAGCAGAGTGTGAGGGTGTGAATGGTTTTACAACTAAAGATGAGCCATCATTTTAAAATATAAGTCATAGAAATTTTGAATTACATCTTTTTGTTTTCCTCCCTAGTAGACTTTAATATGTGATACTAATTGAATGGTTCTGGTGCTGCATTAGGTCCTGAAATCAGGCACTTAGTGATATTTTTATTGGATTTAGAGCAGTGGTTCTCAAACTGGAGGTCGGGACCTCCCAGGGGGTCATGGGATGCTTCTGGAGGGGGCCGCGAGGTGATATTTCTTGTGAAATACTGAGTAATTTTAAAATTGGAGGCATCCTTTGATAAGGAAATAAATAAAACAACCTGAAAATGGAGCTGTTCTCCAGTTGGGCAGGTTATCACTCTGCACATGCAGCTTGTGATGGGGGGGGTCATGAGTAGGCGTCGCTTCATTTTAAGGGGTCATGAGCGAAAAAAAAAAGTTTAAGAACCACTGATTTAGCGGATTGCAATCTGTATCGGTACAAAGCCTTCATGAAGAGTAGTCTATTTCTGTATTGTCAAAACAACCGCTCAACAGAGGCTGTAGTTGGACAACTTAACTGCCAGTGTGTCTAGACAATCATTTTCCAGCTTGCTGCTTATAGGAGTTAAACCCATGACAGCTTGGCTTGGGAAAACGAACAGGGAATTAATAAGATGTGATGGGGACTGCATTTACATGCTTGAATTCCGAACAATCTCCTTAGCGGGCCAAAATCGCTATGTCACAAGGCTCTCTCTCTTCTTTTTACTTATTTACGAGGCTTACACATTAACAGGAGTTGTGAGATTTATTTCCTGACTCACTGATTTTGGAGCATGAAGTCTCGGTGAAAACTAGGTCTTGTAATTGGGCCATCTCTGTCAGCCTCTAGACTCCGGGTCTCAGACAGGAATTTTTTTGTCATTCAGGATGCGTAGCTGCTGACGGGGACTGGCTCAGGCTTTTTATTGCAATTTAATTGTCCTGTGTTAGTTTGCTCAGAGCTTTGTTAATATTTGTTGACCCATAAAACGGGTTCATGAAATAAAATTCATAGTTCTGTGACCTCCACCACATTAAAGCTGCTCTCCCATGATGATTTCTGAATGGAAGCCGTGCAGCTGAGCCGCTGTATTTGTGGGAGAAACTCAGAGGTAACGCAGAGGTCAGAGGTTTTGATTAAATCACAGTGAATAAGCTGTTTAAGGTTATAAAAGATGACATGGCCTGATTTGTGAGTCAATCAAATTTTTAATCCCAGTAAATATGACTCGTTTACAACAGCAGCATCTCTGCTTTTTATCGTAGAGAATGTGAAAATGAGCCCACTGTGTAATTAGTCTAAGTTTGCTAATGATTCTAATTGCCTTCAAGGGAAGCTGCTGTTAAATTAAGACATAAAAACAATAATTTCATGTTGGATGACAGCACATTTATTACATTCGCTTTTCTCTAATCAGTTTCTAAAAAATTAAGAATTATTTTATTGAGTTAAAGTATGTCAGATGTATTTACACTCACTTTTGCCTCTCTGAAACATAAGGAGAGAGAGAGAGGTGTTGTAAAGAAATATGTAGCAGTGATAAACAGAATTTGAGTAATATGTAAAGATTACCTAAATATATATAAAGTATATAAATCTCCTTA
>OMLF01048099.1:0-28511 GCA_900302615.1 Holocentrus rufus | reverse complement strand
GGGGGGGGGGGGGGGGGGGGGACTCTGCTGGGGAAAAGGTTACAGACGCGAGGCTGCATTTTAAAAACCACCAGCCCGTCAGACATGCTGTCTCCTGGGCTGAATGGTAGTTTGTGATTCAGAGCCACCGTCTACTGGTAGGTAGACTGATGCCTGCTGATTGCGCCGTGATTCATAAAGGGACCGGGATCGTACACACACGCGTTACACAATCGCCTTCATCTACTGGCACATCGGGATGTATTCAATTTACTGGGATGGCGAGGCAGATAAGCTCAAGTGAGATGCAGAAGTATGTGAACCGAAAGAAAAAAAAAAACCTTTCTTTTCTTTTCAGTGTTAAAGAAATGAAACCCCTGAACTCTGATTTTCCCTTAAATTTCCACTTAAGCAGCTACGAAAAAATACATACATATTCTGTATCTGCTGGCTGCTTCACTGAAGCTTCCTCACACTTATATTGAGTGACATATTCAAAGCCGAGATGCCACTGTTTTATGAATGCAGCATTACATCAAATAGAAAATATCTACAGGTCTTCTGCATCACTTTATGCACATTTCCCTGTAATCTTTGGAAACCCTGGGATCTCCGCTAGAATTTTAAATAAAGTTCTGCAGGTTTGCAATGACAAACTCTACAGTGGGAGATGAAGAGGATAAAATACCAATTTCTAAGACAGAGTAATGATAATTTAGGATATTTTCACTTGATATTCTCTGTTTTAATACTTGATATTCTGACATTGTTTTGGTGATGGGTCCTGTTTCTCTTTACTGCAGCAATCACTGGCTGGCAGACTCACTGGCAAATCCACAGATATGTGACGGCTGAGCAGCTATCACAAGCCAAACAAAGTCATCATGTCTTGAAGAGGAGCCTCCGACAGCAGTAAAGTGTACCATATCAGCAGCATGTGAGATTGTGTGTATTCTCGTGTGATAATGACACAGTGGCAACAGATAGGCGGGATGAGTAGGACGGCCCGTATGTCTGACTCTCTGACCGATAGCGTAGGCGGGGGGCCTCACCGACCACGATGACGACGACACGGTGTATTCTTAACTCCCAGGGACTGTAAGCATGAGCCATACACACTCCATGCGTCACATCTTGGAAAGAATGTCTGGGAAAAGCATGTTTTGGAAGAAAGTGGGGGAAAAAACAAGGAGGGAGCCATGAGATATTTTGGGGCAAGACAAGAGAGGGGAGTACAGAAATAGACCGCGATGGAGGACTAAAGCTTTATGTTCATTAACTTCTGTTTGAACAGTATCTGTCTGCTGGACTGTAACACAAGCAAAACAAAACCTGTATTCACAAAGTGTCCAAAAAACATTGGAACCACTGGACCGAGTGATCCATCGTTGGTTTAAACTATCGAATCCACTTCAGTGTAGTGCTGAAACAATAGTCGACTGATCAATTAGTCGATCAACAGAATCTTTATCAAGTAAAATGTCAAACATTTGATGATTACAGCTTCACTGAGATCAAGCTTACCTTTCTCAGTCCCTATCATTATAAAATCAAAACTTCAGGCTGCTTGTCAGATTAATAAAGCAATTTGAAGACATCATTATGGACTCACGAGTATTTGTAACCTCTTTTTGAAAACTCAACAGACTAAATAAGTAATCGATTAATCCAAAAAATAATCAGCAGCTTGGCAAACAATGAAAACAATCATTGGATGCTGTTTCAGTTGTGAACCAGAGATGCAGACGAAGGGGAAGAGGTTTATTTTCATAAACCTGTAGAAGGCTGAGACGCAACGCGTGGGTGCAGCTCGGTAACAGAAAGGTGATCCTGATCTTTTGCACGCTGCACAGACAATCTAACTGATGCACTGATTGTATTTCAAAATAGGAAGATGAATGCAGCGAAGGTGTGAAAATCCCCTTTTCCTTCCCGAGCATCGATAACCATGATCTCCACATACATGTGTTAACTTTTCTTTGATGTCTGCTTCCCTTTCAACTGTCAGAAAGCTGAAGGACGTTGACAACAGAGCATGAACCACAACACAAAACTACCGCAGTCGTCAGAGAATCCTCCTTTCCTGCCATCTCAGAGTAAGACCATGTTACTGTATTCATACATTGCTTCCTTATACCCATCTTTATATTTAGATTCCTATTCATATGGAAATCCCTTACTTGTGAAGATCAAATTAGGATAACACACTCATATTTGTACACACACACACACACATATATATATATATACATAGAGGCACGACCCCCCTCAGCAGCTCTCCGGCTTCTATAAGATCGGGTCAACTAAAGTCCAACATTTCACATCACATCACATCAGTAACATCCTGCTGTATAGACACACACACACACACACTCCATTAGAGCCAAACACACACACACACACACATACTGTACGTTCATAACCAACGCCCCCCTCTCTCTAGTCTTTGCTCATGTTATATTTATGGCGTTCGGAACATGTCTGCGTACACGTGGACATGTTAACCCACAGCGCTGGAGGTTCACACAACACACACATTAAAACCAGGCCCGGTGGTTCTGAGCAGACGGCAGACACACCAGCCACACTTCCCCAAGCCCTAATTTACTCCATACATGACATTTAAATACAACATAATGACAGGACAGCAGTGTGCCAGGATAATATTTTGTCTGCGTAGTGTTGGAACAGAAATATCTCAGCTGCCTGGTTTTCTCGGCTAGCTGGGTTTCTCTGCGCATCAGAAGAGGGAACAACCTTGGCCCAATTTTTTCTTTTTTTTTTTGCCGACGAGGCCTTCGTTTGCAGATAAAAGGGAAGAAGAGATAAAGATAAATGAAAGAAGTAGCTGTGTGGGGGCCATGAGATATGAAGAGGGAGAGGACAAGAGGGAGAGGAGAAACAGTTTAAGATGATGATACAGAAAAAACATTAAAATTGCATGTGAGAGTGAGGGACCGCAATAAAGAAGAGGGAGGAATTAAAGCAGTAATTATTAACAGGTTCTTCTTCTTGCTTTTTTTTTTCTGCAATATTAAGCAGTAAGTATGGTGGTGTTTTTGCACTGCACTTCCCAGGTATCACTTGGTCATCAAACAGTATCAGCAGTGTGTTGTGTCATATCAATGCAAAGAGGGAGCAGCAAAATCGATTTAGGTGCAAACGTTGCGGATCATTTCTTTAAAGGTAAAGACAAAACTGGACAATGAGCGGCTAAAAGGTGAAGGGAGCAGATGGTGCAGCGCTGAATGCCTATGCTCTGACATCAGGACCAGTTCTTGCTCTTAATTATAGATGGGCTGGGTGGCACAGCCCCTCATAAAGCTGCTCCATATGACCAGGCATGAGGGAGTGTTAGACTAGGTTCTGGTTTCCACTCAAACCCCATTCGAGACTACCCTGACAAGCGTCATGATTCTGTTGATTCTGCGATTCTCTCTCTCTCGCCTCCGCTCCTGCAGGCTTCAGCACCGGCCTGCCAATCACAGAGACCGCCGAGAGCCAGAGATAAATTAATGATCAATTTAACGTCCGTGGCGGTCTGACATGAATATGGAGCGGCTCCGAATCCGCGCCGAGCTAATGAGCGCCGGGGCGGCTCCGAGTCTCGCCGAAGCAGTCGGCGCGGCGTTTCTGAGCGAGCGTCCTCCTTGTTTTGTCGTGTAATTGGCGCCTGTGATTGGAGGTTAGCCGTTCTGGGACACCGCACAGCTGCCTGGAAAACATCCTGTTTTGTAGTTGACCTTCACTGTATTCCCACCGCGCATGATGCAAACCCGGTGTGTGAGCATGATGCAAATTGGTCCACAATGTTGTCATTTTTTTTCTTATCATCAGCAGTTTAGCCAAGAATTCCACCTGCAGTCAAATTATAGCATAACTCCAGATTTCCGAACCAACCAGGAATATAAAACCCACAGTATTTACAGTGTATCTGATTGACAACGCATAACATTTATGGAATTTCAATGCTACTCCACACACTTGGCAGAAGTTACTCAAAACTTCAAAACACCACAGAAGTTTCAGAGTGTGTGTGCATGCGTTTTCCATATTTTGGCTAAGATATGGTGCACGACTTCCATCCCGTTCACAGTTCATAGACGTTTCATTTTGTTTTACAGCATCCACCCTCGAGGAATTGCAGTTTTTATCAATGCCGGTGAGGTCCCCATCAAAAGATGAAGAGTTAGTGTAACTGGCTGTCACGGTGGAGATTACGGTGATCTACAGTTACAACCTGCATGTCCCTGTGGTATGTAACAGGATCATAAATAACTCCTATTCATCATCAGGGCTTTGAAGTGCAACCCGCATTTATGCTACATCATCTGAAAACACTAAAAACATTGTGTGTGTGTGTGTGTATGTGTGCATGTCCTCTAACACAATCCTGCCCTGTCTTCACCTCCTGTGATATTCCTGTTGTGAGTCTCTGTCAAGCGGCTACCAGTGGGATAAAGACGGATCATTTGGGACTTGGAAAAATCAAAAAAAAAAAAAAAAAAAGTGACGAAACCCAGAGAAAGGGGAAGAGGCTTCGGGCTTACTTGGCCTACTCAACGAGAATGACAAAGTGCTGAGTTTTCATTGGCAGGCATGTGAAGCCTGCGATTGGCTGACGAGACGGGCTGGATGACACCGATAGCCGTAAACCGTGTCGTGAGTGGATAATTTGATCAGCTTTAATACGAGCAAATATATCTATGAAACGCCACCCTCCCTGTCCTTGATCTTTCCTGGATCTCGCCTTTACTGGATCTGTAAGCAGAGATAGGCAAGAGGAATGGGGGGAATGGGATTAAAAAAAAGGGGGTGGTGGTGGTGATGGTGGAGGGGGGTGATCTTTCAACTGAGGGACCTTCAGGGTACAGAGGGAGTGCTAAAATGGGAGTAAAGAGAGGTGGGGGTTTGGCAAGGCAGGAAATCAAAGTCCCTTCGGGTGCTCTACAGATTATTCCTGCTCCCCTTTCATCTGAGCAGTCGGGGGCCATCTCCCTCCGATTAACCACTCCATCACTTATTAAGCACTCTGAAACAAAAGGGGGAGGGGAGGGGGAGGGAGGAGAGAAAAGAGAGCGCGGCAGGAGGAGGTACCATTAACATGTAGATCTAGTCTGGGTGTTGTAGGGTGTGGTTGGGCAGCAGATGAGTGTGCGTTTGGGTTGTGTGTCCCGTGTGTGTGTGTGTGTGTGTGAGACTCCCCTGAGAACAAGAGAGAACAGGTAGAATAAGAAACACTGCCATGTGAGGACAGAACCATTTAAAGCCTTCTATGTTTCCTCTGAAAAAAGCTAACTAGCGTTCCCTCCACTTCAGAGTATTTTTGAGTCATATCAGTTGTTTTGGAGGCAGTTATGGGAAAGGAGAGAACAAGAGAGAGACAAACAGAAGGAGAGCAAACAAAGTCCAAAAAAAGAGGGGGGGCAAAAGACGCAGAATGATGCAAGAGCAATGGGTGAAGCAGTAATGCTGCAGGTTCTGCACCACAAACCTCCATCCAAACAATGAAGTCACACCCCGCATGTGTGCAGCACATATATTTTCCATACTTGCGATTCATAACCTTAATTTGTTAACTGCCACTGAGTCATGTTTTAATGCCACCGTTTGAATAATTACTCTTTAAAATGCTGCGTTTCTGTGTCATTTCCTGTTACGGTTTGTTGCTACAGTGACCCACTTTCCCATCAAAGGCTCAGTCAGTCACTCTGAGGTCTAAACCTGAGTGAGGAGCAGATGCTCCATTCATATAATCTGGTGCTACTGCTCGAGTAGAATCACCCAAACCTCCGCCAATGCTGAACAATTATTCATCTTGCTGTTCCATCCCAAAACATCCTATGACCTAATTTTTTTAATTCAGCAGTTTTTGAGAAACCCTGCTGACAGATAGACAAAAAAAATAAAAATATGACTTTTTGCTGGAGTTCCACTTCTACACCAACTCAACTCTTTACTAATAATCCTCCATTCACTCTCACAATGTAATTTTATTTTCTTCACCTTGAAAAACTGCTTAAAACACATAAAAAATATCATAAAAGTGGGGAGCACAAGGAGACGAAAATCCCCGTTGCTGTCCATATTGCTGGAGTTTGCTTTAAATAAAAGCCAATTATTCAAAATGAGGTTAAAGCGGCATGAGGCATCTTCACACTTTGACACCCCAAGTGGCAGCTTGAGATAACATTTTAAATTTTTGAACATTTGGATTTCATTACCTTGAAATCATGCAACATGACATAAGTAAACTGCATGCTCCTCAGAGGTAAGTTCTTTTTATTAGTGGCCAGTTGGGGAAGAAATGATGGGAAAATACATAAATCTTGCAGCAGGTTGAGCCATCACTGATGTGTCACTGGTGAGGCTGGAACACTTGCTGTCTGCTTTTTAGGAGCTGGTTTGTTTTTCCATACTTAAATTTTGTCACTTCCTGTGCGTTGAGACGACTTCCTGCCAGTGTCCATAACCAACACCAGGGATTCCTTTGGGTAAACAGAGTAAACCTAAAGTCTCAATAAATGAAGATGGAACACTGTTCTCTGCTGAGGCGTCCATTTACAGACAAATCTTGTGTAATGTTCCTTTAAACCTTTCTATTCTTTATCATGACGGGGACACGACCCCACTGTCTTGTAGCTGCCGTCATGCCCTGGTGTCGTACCCGCTGCCCGACTGCGACAAGACCGCGCTGCATCTGAGCCGCGTGACCCAGTTCCTGTGATGAGGAGCGGCGCGGCCCCACAGGAGGCTGCCTCCGCTGACCTGCCTGAATTATTCACTCCGGAGAGTAAAAACCCCGCGACCGGCTGGACCCAGTCACCTGGAAGATTACACGGAAGGGGAAGGGGAGGGGAGGGGCAGGAGGTGCGGGGGCTAACGGAGGACACAAGAGGGGATGGGGTGATCTGCAATGATGAGAGGAGGAGGAAGTATTACGCAACTGAAGATTACAGTAAAAAACAATCACAAAGCCGGAAGCCTTTGGAAGGTGAACGTCTAAATGTTGAGGTCTAAATGAGGAGGAAAAGGGCCGTGCTCACATAGTCCTGGTTTTTTCAAGCTGCCCCTGTCCTGATTAGTTTAAGGGTAATGGGGAAAGGCGATGAGGCTGATGGAAAATGACTGTTTTGGAAAACGTGCTGCATGTGACTTCTTTTTAAGTGGAGCACTAACTAAAGTTGAGCGATGTTCAACTTTTTAAAGAGGCGCTCTTGATGTGGACTGCATTTTTCTGTGAGCCACCCAATCGCTACAAAGAGAAGGCCGGGGTTTCAGCTGGTGGACTGCTCTGCCAAGATCAGCACAGGCAGTCCGCGGTCAAACAAAATACACAAAAACCGCTGATCGTTCCAACATGCAATCATGCATCTATCGTTTATTTGAGGAACCCACAGTGATTTTGCCATGTTAACAAAATGCTGCGCGTTATCACCAGATAAATAGGACATTTGTTTTTTGTTATGGAAACAAAGTGTACGTTGCACAGCCTGATTTTTCACTAAATGATAATCAGGATGCATGACCTCAAAAAGACTGAGGCCATTCCTGCAAAATAGGCAGACTGGTGTAAACATGCACTGAGGAAGGCCATCAAATTAACATCAAAAAATAAAAAAAAAATCTTATCTTTGGAATAGTAAACATCTTCTTTCTCAGCAGGACTGACTCAGCTATTTCATTAACAAGCAGCATCCACAACCCACCAACACCCCTTATACCAATAACCAATAAAAATCATCATTAAAGCAATCAGTGAAAGGTCAAAACCTCATTAACAAGCCATGAAGCCATCAACTTTACACTAAATGGGAAACCATCTACCAGTGAGTGGAAAATCAATAGAGTCTACCAGCTCCTGCTACAGCCGTATATCCTGGTTACACAGTTATTCCACAACACCAGCGTCTTCACAACAATGTTAGCAAGGCAGGTACAGAAAACAAACCACCTCGGGCTTACGAGGAGGAGCTGCGGCTAAACACTCTCTCTGATGTTCTAGGTTACTCTCCCTCTCTTCTTTCTGCCTCGCTCTGCTTTGATCTTCCACTCTCTTCCTCCGTCCTGCTCTCTCTCCTATTCATCCGCAGATAAAGAAGAGGGATTAAAAACCAAACAAGGCTGTTTTCCACTAATGATCAATACCTAGCAGCTAATGGTAGGATTAGTGGCTGGATCATGTTGGGCTCTATATGGCTGCTTCTATCTGGGGCTGACCTGCCTTCTCTGCTGGATTAGCATGAAAAAACACCAACTTGCAATAGAAGGAGAGAAGAAGATACTACCAGGCGGCATGGCAATCAACCCAAACAACTCCTTCGCAGCAGCTGGAACACACACACACACACGCACACACATACACATTCCTCTCCAGGCTATTATACAACACACATTACATAATTCAAACACTTTGCGTGTCTCTGAAATAGACATTTGGGCTGAGGTGCCCTCCCTCATAAACACCCACTCAGCGCTTTGAAAGTAGCACCAGCAGAGGGAACAGGTACACACTCGAGTTAGCGCCCCCGCTGGATCAGCGCGTTTTGTGTTCCTGCCGGGGACATTTTAAAAAGGTTGCACGGATGAATTCAGCACGACACGCGGTTATGCAACAGGCTGCTTCGAGCGAAGCACCGCACGGAGAGTCCTCATCATCTGAACAGCACTACAAGCCAGAGAGAGGAATGCTATCCTGGGTTTTAGCACTACAAGAACAAGGTTATTCAAATCAGTGGATTTCAATGGTCAGTTTTTGAGAGCAGTAATATCAAGATTCGGCTGAACAAAGAGGTGTGAGTGACTCATTTGTGACTCATTTCAAAATGTCATTTTTTAAAAACAATTTGCAATACAGAATCAGAACTGCACAAGGATATATGAAACTCTACTACTGGAAAAAATATTTGGAAACATATATCTCACTGCTTTTGCAATGAAGTCTGAGAAAGAGGGATTTAAAGTTCAGGGGTCCAAGACTGCAATATTTTTTCTCCATTAAAGAGATTTAACATTCCTGTATGTGTGAAAAGGGCAGAAAATCATGTGGATATGCTTTGATTTTTGACACGTAACACATGGCTCAGTCGGCTATCAACACCACAATTCGATTCGGCGCAGCCATAGAAAAAAAGACACAAAAAAAAACTAGGGAACCTCAATGGCCGTGACTTCATCTTCTAGACAGCTGACATGGTCAAACAGCCATGAGGGGCGCCTGGAGGGATTTAAGGGACATTTGCTGCACATGAAAACAATTACATCATCATTAGGCTAATAAGTGGTGGCCGAGGCGAGGGGAATCCAAGAAGCTAAGGGTTAAATAATAGCATCCACCAGATAACCATTATGGCCACATGTTTACGTCGCCCCCAACTTGTTGCCAGAGAGAAATGCTTGGTTTCACTGGTGGAGATAAAGAAGTGTCCGGGTAGCCAACTGGCAGCCTGATGGTAGATGTGTACAGCCAGAGTTGGAGCGGAACTGCATTATCAGTTACGATGTTGTCACTGCGGCCTGTTAAAACATTAATACCACGAAATCTGATTTAACAGAGCGTCAGATTCGGAGAGATGTTTTTCAAGCGTGGGAGGGGTTTCCGATGTTCATTGAAAAAAAAGTTAAAAGATCAACAAGGAGCTAGATGGGCTGGGGTGATTAGTGAAGTTGAGGCGCTGAGCTGGTGCAGACTGCACAGCGCGGCGGACAGGAAGTGGTGGAGTCTCCCTCCCTTGCCCTGGGAGAGGAAGTCATAAAGCAGGATCAAATGCCTGGCATCGCTCATGGACCTGCCATATGAACGGCACAGTGTCAGGGAAAGCCATGGCCTCTGAGTGCTGACATGCTAACATGAGTTCACAGACTTACACTTAAAATAGTTGGATTACAAGACTTCTGATGTTCTAAGACTTGCTGCAGTGAAGATTATCTGCGGACAGCTTCTGTACGCATCCGAGGGAATATTCCCGCCAATGTTTACGATATCGTTCACACCGTTTCCACCGTCTCCGCTCTGGCTTCAAGTCGTCTCAGAGGCACACAAGCTAACTGACCACTTTCTCCTACATTCATATTTAACATGGCTTTGTCCTGCTCAGATTAAGCGGAGTGGAAGGAACATCGAAAGGTCATCCAGGACTTGCAATGCTGGGATACAGAAGAAAAACACAACGACTTGGAGGCATAGTGGTGTGAGCCAGGACCTTGCCTCGGAAAACCAAAAGAACATTACAAAATCCATGTTCCATTTCCTTACAATATAATTAGCTGTCAGCGACTCACTCACAGTGTTTGCTTCCAACCATCTGTACCTCTACACATCTATTTCTCGCAATTACTGAGGCCTAAGCAATCCCTCTGCAGCCTCAGCTCCTGCGGTCAAAGGTCATGGATAAAGATAAAAGGCTACAGGCTAAATGTGCTATTTTAAAGGCAATGTACTCACTTTAAATTTCCCTACAAGCCCAGGGAAGAAGACTATTAATATGTGAATTTGCCTTGGAAAGCAGTTTGAAATTCATGTCCGCTCGTTTGCCTTGCAGTATGCCAGGCAAATTCGGTGTGTGTGCGTGCCAATGTGTGTGTGTGTGTGTTCATGGCTGCAGGCTTTCTCTCTTGAGTCACCCAAGAACATGGTTTCATCAGTACAGGAGCTGGGCAGATCTCCATTGCAACACCTTAGCATGCAAAAAACTGCACACGGCATCCCAAAAAAGGAACAGCTGCAGCACTTCTAACCGCTAATTAAGAGTCAGCTCGTGTTTCGTCCCCATATGGTTAAGGTAAGAGAAGCAGATTCGGGGTGAATTGAGTACAGAGCCGTGGAGCGGGGGGAAATGCTCGTCCAGGCTGTGGCTTGCATATTTGCATATTTGTCAGCATCTCCGCCATCAGTCGCTCGCAGTATTCGCCTGTTTTAGCATCTCAAGCTTGTTGTGTCTGTCGGTAACACAGCTTTGGTCGCAATAACATATCTGCCAGTGCTTTATTTTCGGTTGTCTCCTTGTACGGCACATTTTTTTTTTCACATTCTTGCATTGCCATTCTCGCTCTTTCCACTCTGCCAAGGGGAACAAAAAAGGAAAACAAAGCGGAAAGGAGGTTGAAAGGATTTTCAGGTCTAGTCGCTGAGGCTTGGGGAAACTGATACCTTTAAATTTGCCCTTTAGTGTCTATAGCAGTTCCAAGCATTCTTCCTGACACCAAGGGGCACCGATAGCTGTGGGCCAACTTGCAACCCGGAGAAGAATTTTATACCCACACAGGGAGCGTCCTGGTTATGTTTTCAATCACTGACTGCGACAGTGTGAGAGCTCCCAGCGCTCCTGGGGCCAGGCAGAGTTTATACAGACAGATGTGACTGTTTACTAGGGGTAGAAACACAGATATATAGGTACTTCACTAAAGACTAGGGGGGCTCAAGAAGAAGGATCACCCTCTCGACTGACAAAATCAATAGATTTTTCAACTGGAACATCAACAGGACCGTACCTGTCCTCAAGATGAGTCACGTTTTAACCGCTTTCAGTGAATGATGCAATGGAAACACGCATGGAAAAGAACATTAGGGCGTACAACAAACATCAAAAAACCGCGTGCTTTGACCATGATGGCCAAAGCAGTTGTCGTTTGTCTCCTGTTCCTCCTCCCACCTCGCTGAGAAAGGCCTGGTGTTTCTGGCTAAACATTATGTCTGAACCACTTCTGCTGTTACTATATGTTGTCATTGGACCGTGGATCTGTTAACAAAACTGTCCAGCTTCTCTTAACGCCATTGAGGTTGCGCAGTGGAAAACCAAGAGAATTTCCCCACCAGGCGTCGAGAAAATCACTCACTCCCGGGGGCACCAGCCCTGCCAAGGTTAGGAATCCAATTCCCACTAGGGCCACCCATGCTAACGAATATATTTACTTAAGGTGCTCTAAGGTGCTCTGGGTAAATGCACCAAACTTTCCCTGTCTGAGAACAGGAAGCAAATAAAAGGTCTTCCAAGGAAAACTTCAGGAACAAAAGAAAAGCTCATGTCTAACATGGTGAAAAATATGCAGTATCATAACCCCCGCTGTCCTCTATACCATATCTCCAGTTCCTAGAACAAACCAAACCTCAAGCAGGCCTCAGTCTAGATCGACTGTCCTGCGTAATGAGGTGCAGATCCACAGCGGGTAGAGCCTTGCTCAATCTCAGGCCCCGGCTTTGACCATGTGGAAAGCATCTCAGGCGCTGCACAATCACCATGTCTAAACAAACAGCGGAGGAGGGCATTTTAACTAAGTGGCATTTGGGTAAACTCTGCAGCTCCACAACTGTCCAACCCTATCAGCGGCTTCCCCAGGGCGGTGTGGGACCCGGAGCAGAGGGGGCCTGGTACAGACGTCAGCTCCAGATGGATATCCATCACATCGCACCACTGCGGGGAAGGATCTGGTCCCCCGACTGGCCACTTCAAAGCCAGAGCAGCCTCGCCACGCTAGGACACTGTGTGTAGCCGGGGCCCATTTACTTTAATATGGGCAGGACGGCTGCCAACAACAGCAAGAGGAAAAGGGAGAGGGAGGCGGTGAGGGAGAAAGGAGAAAGTATTCTGGTCTCTCAGGGTTTTTGGGGATAAAAGGGGGGAGGGAAAAAAACGAAGAGTCGCATCTGGTGGTCAGAGAGTTGGTTCTGGCGTTGATGTGAAATTTGATAAAGAAAGAAAAGAAGACAGAGAGAGAGGGAAAGACAGAGGGGTGCCTCTGTGCTGAGCTGTCCCACCAGCTGACCAAGAGAAATGAGGAGGGAAGAATGGACGAAATAAGAGAGCCTCCTTTAAATAGTCCACTCTCTAACCTCGGAGGGAAGAACACATTGCTCAGCAAACATTTTACAAACCAAATGACTTCTTCCCTTTCTGGTTTGAAACATAGCAGGCCTCCAGTCCCATGTACCATAGCTGCAACCTCAAAACTTCACCTCACATAATTGCAGCAATAAATTCAAAAATTGGGTAAACTATGACTTCCAGCCGTTGATTTATGCTTCTCCACATTAAAACAACCTATGTTCATAAATTTAATCCGCTTGATAATACTTATTTAGACTTTTCCCATTCATTTTATTGAATATTTATGTCGCCTTTTGAGGCTGAAAAGGTGGGTGAACACTGTGGATGACAATGGCTGCGCAGAGAACAGAGAGGCAATGAATCACAACATTTATTTCTCCTCTCAGCCGTGCTCCTACTCAGTGTTGGCAGTAAGCATTGCAGAAGTAAAGAGGGTTGAGTGTGTGTGTCTGTGTGTGTGTGTGTGTTTGTGTGCAATGTTCGGTCCCACGCGCAGGACACCCATCTCTAGACCACGGAGGGATTTCACCCACCCGCAGCTGAGGTGAAATCCAGACAATCCGCGGGTTGGGGCGTCGCGGCGCGTCAGCAGGCAGAGCCATGCATGAAATGAGCTTTTGGCGCTCGGAGAGCCAGGCTGGGACGGCGATGAGAGGGACGAGGTGGCTCTCTTCCCCTAATGTCATCTGTTGTCTATAAATCCACAGCTTCAGAGCGGCGAGAGAATGTGTGGAGGGGGAGGGGGGGGGGGGGGGGGGGTGCTGTTGTTTGGGGATCAGAAGAAAAGAAGAATGCCCTGGCCCCAGATTTGCCCCTTTAAAAAAAATAACTGGTGGAATTTAATGTCCCAAAATAAAAGGCCAGAGGGGAAAAACAGTTGTTACAGGAGAGACCACAAAAGCCAGGGAACACACTCCGTCGACTTGAATCCAACGCACGGAAAGAATCACATTCTTTGATTTTGGGGAAAATATACTTTGTCAGTGTTGTCGCTCTGCTAACGCTGGTCCCCTGCCATGAAAAGTGAATGAGCTGGGAATGGTAAACACAGTAGACAACACAGCAGGGTGGCAGAGGGAGCTAATGGAGTAAAAAGAGTCAGGAGGGAGGGAGAGGAGGAGGAGGAGGAGGAGGAGGAGGAATAATAGTGTAAGAACAAAGGCAAATCATTCTCTGACATCACACACACACGTCTAATATCCCCTCCATCAGTTCACCCTGCGCTCTTAACACTACAAGCTCAAGGAGCGGATGTCACGCCACATTGTCACGCGGGCCGATTATCTGATATCAGCGCGTCCGAGCCTTATATCTGCGTTATGAAAGAGGTTATTCTCATGCTCTTTTAAAAGATTTTTAATATTGTCTGACATCCCTCTCATCTTTTAATTTTGCATTTGCAATATTCTCTTTGTTCATTTTGTGCGAGCATTTCATTTAAAAGGGATTTATTTTGTAGGGAATCATTTTGTAATTTTAAGATACTGAATATCGGGACAAAATGCTGGCTATCGGCAGCATCAGTGGAAAAAAAAAACTGGAATAATTTGCTTTTTTACATTAACAAACGGATCTGTAAATAATGCGTCAGCCAAAAAAAAAAGAGGCTCGTTTTCATTTGTGGTCTCATGGCTCGTTCACGCTTCTCTCTTGGCGCTGGTCTCTAAATTTCAGCGCTATTATTCTTTTCATGTCTCAGATTCCAACGCTGGTCGGCAGCTGAAGCCGTCAGAGTGTGGTTTTACATAAGACAAGTAATGGGAAAACCTCCATAAAAAAAACAAGTAAACTGGTTCTGATTGGTCAAAGGGGGGGGGAAACTCGAGCTCCTATGGCGGGGCTCTGGTCCGTCTCGGTTATCTGAGCGCAGAAAATAACGCTCTCTCCCTTCAAACACAATTGTTAGCGGGTAGCTCTGAAATGTCTTTGTATTGGATGACCCCATTCAAAATGTTTCCAATTATTCCCCAACCCTGACTCTTCAGGAAGACAAAAGGCACTAGTGAATGTGAGGGGGGCTTCATGGTGTCTCTCTGGAGAGCATTTCATTTCTCTGGCTGAAACGAGCTCCTTTGTTCTCACTTTAACTCTCAGCAACATATAATTGGCCACCATCTGGGGCTGTTATTCCTATTCTCTTCCCCCCTCTCTCCCTCTCTCTCTCTCTCGCTCGCTGCTCGATCTCTCTCTACCCCTCCTCTGCAGATGTGCAGCACATGCATGTCCGTAGCAGGAAAACATACATCTGTTGTCAATCCCTTACACTTCCCCGCATGATTATGTAATGTTATAATGAGAAGCAATTACCCAGTCATCTCAGAAGTTCAACCATTACAGTGGAGGAGAGTGTGTGTGTATGTATGTGTGTGAGTGTGCGCTATTTGCTACAAAGAGAAGGTGAAAAAGTGGGAGAAATGGGATTGGGGCGAGCGAGGGAGATGAAGGGGTCACACAGAGATCTCTCGGCCTTTATTTCCTCGCTCTGATCCTTCACGGGCTTTACAGTCCTCCAATTGCTGCAGTCGACCACACAAGCTTTTCTGCTTTGCTCTTCCTACACAGTTCACAGTTCACTCATTTCATTGCCGCCTGAATCAAAAGTCTCTGCGACGCCTCCGACTGGTGCAGAGCCCAGCAGCGAGGACGTTCACTGGTGCCAGCAGAAGACATTACATCACGGCCTTTCTGGCATTTTTTTTCCCACTGCTTACTGTTTGGTTTCAGAAGTGACTAATTGCTGGTCACTTATGAAGCACAAATGGGTTATTTTTGACGGTTTTGCAGTTTTCAGATGATATTTGAGGACTCGAATAGCCAAAAATCTTGTAATGTGATGTCATTAAACTGCACACAGCACACTTGTGTTGAAATGCTATATGCAAACAGATACTAAAATGACATTTTCTGAATGGCATTTTCTGAAGGTAGTGGGTGCTTTCTGTTTTTTTTTGTTTTTTTTCAAAGATGTAAAACATGCATATTCCAATTTTGATTGGATCTCCTCCCATATGGCGAGTTTTCTAGGCACAGCCAGAAAGTCATGCACGAATTTATCTTTGTTCAGCATAAACATGTCATTTAAATTCAGTTTATGTAAAATTTTCCTTCGGGAAACTGTTACATAGTGGATCTTTAAAACTAAAGGTTTTCATCACGATACTTTTTATTTAAAAGGCCCCTTGTTGAGGAGCTCAGGCCAGCAGAGTCATCTATAAAAACCTTATTAAAATGTACAGATTTGCTCCAGAGCCCCCCTCACCCTCCCCTACAGCTATGTTTTTGTTTTTGCCAGTGTCCTCTCCTTTGCTTGTGTAACCTTTTTTCTGTTTATCTTGATCATGAAGCATTTTGAAACTTGGCATACCACTGAAGTTATGATTATTTTCTATCAGCGTATGGATAACTTGACACGGTGCATTACACATTCTCAGGCTTATCTTTCCCTCCCAGTCTGCTCCAACCGAGTCCCACAGAAGCCGAGGAAAGGGATCGAGCTGGATGACAGATGCTGATCAAACGTGTCTCTGTTTTGTCTTCACTCGCGCCGACAACCCAGATACGGCAGGTCAGGGGCTTTTCCACATTGTAGCCTCAAAGAGAAAAAGGCTGGTATTTGCAGTTTTGCATGATCTGAGGCTTCGTATGGGAACGCAGGTAGTTATTTAGGGCACGCGTTTCCCTCGTGGCGGAGAGCGTTTAAAGTGGGAAACAAAGGCAGTGTAAGTGAGGGTTGTGACAGAGGAGGCTCTTTGTGGGGAGATGACAGGGGAAGACTGAAAATCTGTCAAATGGCTGCCATCAGCTCGGCTGATCAAGGATCGTCTGATGAGGAAGGGTGCTTAATTGGAACTCATCAATAAAAAAAAACACCATATGTTCAAATGCAGACACAGACTATGAAGGACGAGCCTCATTAAAAATCATTGCAGATTATCTGTGGGAAAAAAAACAGTTCGGGAAACATAAAGATAAATAATCAAATTTGGGAGTGAACTAGTATTATATGCAAAAATCTGCTTCTTTGTTGCTGCCAGTTCTTTGTTAAATGTATGTGCTGTGATGTGTTCACACACTCCAGCCATCCACCCCCCACACACACACCTACCCAGACAAAAGAGACACAAGCTAATAAACACAACGTAATGTGGCAGGCTGGAAATATTGATATCATTTACATGGCATTAGCCCATCACCCATTTACGTGTGTGTGTGTCCCCTGGGGGGAAAAATACACACACACACACACACACACACACACAGCAGAGTCCCATCTGTCAGCGTTGTTGACAGTTTTGTGTGTTTGTGTGTGTGTGTGTATATGTGTGTATGTGTGTGTATGCCCGCAGGGGGTGCGAGGTGAAAACATGACAGATCACAGCCCTAAATGATAGGGGGCAGAAACATGATAGATGGCTACATCTATTAAACACTAATTTATATTAATATCTACACACTTGTGTATGGACACACACACACACAAATACACACAAGCTGATTAAAATCGTTCAGCTCCTTGTTCAAAACAAACATTGTACCACATACCACCACCATCCAAGCTCTAGAGACAAAGACACTTTTAACCTAAATTGATCAGCAGAAACCAAGGCTGCACAGTCGTGGAATTAATGCCTGACCAGCCCACTTTCCATGAAAAGAGAAAAAAACATACCATATGCTACAGAATATAGTACTACAACAGTGAGGAATTCCAGTAATCTCTAATCATAGTAATACATAAAATGCCCTTTTCTTTTTCTTTTTTTGTGGTGATTCGTCTCCATGTACTGTGCACATAAAAAACTAACTTTGTTCAATTGAATCACTTGTTCAGCGATGATAAACATCTCCTATAATGGTATGGTCCATCAAGAAGGCAAATAAATCACTGTTTACTGCATATTGCATCACCACTTTATACATATTACCTCATGCGATCGCTGTATTTCATCATCATGACATGTCATCACCTTGGACTGATTTTTTTTTTGACTCGCAGGACAGTGAGGAGAGATCGGATCAGGAGTTTAGCGGCCTGAACTGTATTGTATTGGCCCAGTGCCACCGGCCCACAAGCTTCACCGCTAACTCTCCCTGCGCTCCAGATGGCCGGCGTGCTATTAGCTAAAACAATGGCACTTTCGTCAATAAACCCTTCACACCGCATCTAAATGTCAAACTTTGCAAACTAATGCTTCGTGTATGGCCCTTAAGTGGGAACGGGAGTGCAGACAGACGCTCGCCTCAAACTTTTACAACCCCTCTGCACTCGTACTTTTACAGTAACGTTGGCTAATGCGCGCATCCCCGTCCAGTTCCTCTGCTTTCGTCTCTAAAGCCAAGCAAGAGCTGCCAGGAACAAACAGCTTCATTACCCCCCCTTTTTTTCCCCTCTCTCTCTACTAATGCCCCGTTTTTCTGGCTCCCATTATCTCTGGGAAGCCGTTCAAATAGATCAGGTTACTGCTCGCGGAGGCCCAGCAACGAGATGGGGGTTGACACGCGGTCACCCCGGAATACAAACCAATAAAAACAACCCCCAGCATGGTGCAGAGGGAGGTGGATGAGCCCCGGGGATGATGGAAGAAGGGGACATGGCCCTGTGGCCGCTGAGGGGGTGGAGGGGCTTGGGGTAATAGGTTGAAGTGGTGTCCCTTCGCTGGGGAGATGACTGGACAGATCAGATTACTACAATAATGAATTACGGTATGATCCGATGCGGCTGGATAAACCAGAAACGGGACACTGCAACAGGACAGGACACCGCCGAGAACACAGAGTTCCACCGCAGACACAAAGAGACAAGTAACACTGCAGAAAGGACGCTCAGTACAGTAACACGTGGCGTTGGCCGTGATCTCCAAGTGCTAGACTCTAAACGGCCTTGATGCCAGCGAAGTCCTGGCTGCTCCCGGTGGCAGGCAAAGGACAGAGAACTACGATTACAGTCTTGAGAAACATGCTACCTAAGACTGGGGCGAAGAAAGACCAGACTCTTGCCATTTTCCGCAGCAACCTCCAGTCCTTTATGCGTGAGAGTCCACAGAGGCAGACGTGGAGGAGAGGATGCTGGTAGGAGGCGTGTGAAAGACAACACACACTTTTCCCCGATAAGAGCGCAAATCAAAGTACAAGAGTTGAAGCCCAGGGGAGGCTGGAATGGTGCGAGCGAGGGCCGGGTTACCAGATGAAAGCATTGCTGGCACTGGCTGATATGATGCGTTCCTGCTACACAAAGCGCCGGGCTTGTTAACCTAAAGTGTTGCGTAACTCGTCCTCAGAAGACAAGTATTCCTAGCTACAGCCGCCACATAAGGGTCACTTAGGAGCGCTTCTATAATGCATGATGCAGAGGGAGGTTCGCAGAGTCAGGGGGATTATTGCACTTCCACTCACAAGTCCAGGACTTCATGTCCCTTGCAGCAGCACTGAACAGGATAGAGCGAGCCAATATCAACAATGACAATAAGAAGCAATATGTGATAGCGCGTGCATTGCAAGATTATCATGAATCAGAAACGATGAACAAATAGAGCTCCACTGCTAAAACGTTCACAATATGAATCAGAAAACAATCACTGGTTAGCGAGCAACAATAGAGGCAACCTGCTGAAGAAATCGTACACCTAAGGCAATGCTTTCCTTTAACTGGCAGTTTTGGGGGCTGATACTGATTAGCTTTCCAAATCGGCAGCTTGGAGCTATTCAAAAACCCATTTGTGTTTCCAGTTTGAGAGACGGAGGAGTGTTGCCCCAACCTTGTTGCCATTTACTGAGGGATTAGCGAAGTGACCCAAAAGATCAGAGGTTATTTCCTTTGGGATGTCAGCTGAGTCAAGGGCTGGAAATGAATGGTGGTATTTCCCCTGCGGACGGGCGACTCAATCACACCAACACTGCTGTGTTCTGTAGCCCTTCGCCTGTCGCCTCTGCACTGTTTCTCTACTGTGTGCGTATGTGTGGTGTGGAGACCCCTACAAAACACAAAATATGTCACCTCACCAGTCCAGAAACAGTTCTAAGCTTTGGAATGGACAAAACAATCTCTTTGTAGAAAGAAGCAGGTTTTGCATGTATCAAAATCCTACAGGCTTCCATAACCACTATCAAAATGAAACCTCTGGCCTGAATCATAACGTCTTTGGATGACACTGGCAATCAGCTTTCTCAGCAGTGCAAAGTGAAGTAACAGCAGCGGGTAAGAAAGAAAACTTCCAGCCCAATATGCCCATTTACGGTCAGTCAGTATTCCAAAGGCTTGCTAAATAAATCAGAGGGTCTCTAGAGAGCGAAGCAAAACAACGACGGCTCCTTCCAAACGCAGCTTGACCAGGAAAGAAAACAGCTCGACTCCAAGTGAAAGTCTTTCTAGGTATGCACTCTGGAACCTGGACTTATGGCCCGGTGGAAAGGCGCTGTGAAAACTTAAAAACATTTAGGTTCCTGGACTGCCGTGTCCCTGTCAGGAGACGCAGTATTTGTGTAATATGATGCAACATCACTGTTCCCATAGTTCTTAAACACACATAAATACCAGTGTTGTCAAGTATTTACCCTTATTTTTATTTTCTTTTAGTGGCAGTGTTCCAATTTTGTGCATTTTTAGTTATGGACCACAAGGCGTAGCAGGAAGTGAGTCGTGAACTTTTGCGCTTAAGGTTATCATTATTGTGATCTCACATGGAAAAACATTTAGCTTTTCACAGAGTGTATACCTTTGAATTCAGAGCTTACTTCACAGTCAAAAATGTGTCTGAATGATCAATTATGGAGTTACAAAATGTAAACTGTACGTGTCTCCTATAAAATTAGATATGCCTTCATTTCATGAGGTTTGGCTGACTGTATTTCTTGAACCTGAATATCAAAAACCGACGGCACCCCGTTGCATTCCAAGATCCCGGTGCATCATTCTGCCTTTAACCATCAACAGCCCTGGATTGCTGGGCTCATTGATATCCATGACATTGGATCATCTCCTCCACCAGACAAACGGCTCATGCTGTGAATGGAAACACTCCACCTCGACTCCATCTCCCCCTCAACACACACCCACACTGGATCCTCTCTCCAGTACACACACTCACCATTCCCACCCTCTCAGAGCCTGGGATAGAACATACCATTCTCTCCATTTCTATCCTCCACTCTATTTTTTCCCTCTCCAGGCAAGCCAGTGAACAACATGTGGTGTATTTATTTGTTTCTTGGCTGTTGTTGGCTGGGAGTGGATGTTCCCAGCAGCAGCAGCAGCGTTCAGCAGCGAGCTGTCTCTTTGACTTGCAGCCCTGCCAGAGGGACGGGGTACACTGTACTGTGGGCTGGCCCTCTGCTAACAGCTTGTAATTATGAAGAAGTTATCTTTCTGCCTACATACAAGCGTGGAAACAAATGCACACACATGCGCACAGTTTAACCCCATTAACCCAACAGCCTCAGGGAAGACATGACTGATAACCCCTGTGGGTTTAACTCCATAGAGTTTAACTTCTTTTAACTGACACTACAGGTAATTGGGCAAAGAGCAGTAACTCTTATAATTAACCTTTTAATGAAGTTCCAGCACACCGCGCTAATCTTTTCTACAGTTCAGCTCTGAAACAAAGATTGTCCGCACATCTTCTAGCGCCTGAGGTCGCTATGAAGCCAAAATGGATGCTGCAATAACACACACATGGAGAGCTGGAACTAGACAAGAAAAACAAACCAGTATGGCGCACACCACTCATAAATTTCCATCCAAAATGCATATTTTAGACTGTCACTGAACTAAATCTAAACATCTATTTGTATTTCTGTTAGCCTGCAAATGTTAGCTAATAGCTATGTGGGCTTTTTACATATTTGGCTGCCAGTGTTGGGTGGTAACACCTGAATCAGCAACGCATTGACCTTCCTTAGTAATGAGTAATAAGTAGTAGAATTTTACACACAGACAAAAATGGAGGGAAAGGGGGCGTAACCAAGAAGTAGAGTTTCCATCCTTAGAAGTAACCATAATGATGTCATCATGACTCAAGTCTCTGGATGACACATCTCTTCCCTGAACGTACAGGCAGACGGATGGAGAATCCATACATTCCTCGGTGGCTATGCACAGACCCAGAGGGTGACTGGCTGTTCTAAATAGCCAGTCACCTCTGGAAAGCAACCTCACTGCAAACACATTTACTCCAAATTACAGACACAAGAAAGGAAGGGGAAAAAGAAGAAGAGGAAAGATATTATTCCTTGCTCTCCGGTGGGAATAAAGACCATTCAAGGACAAACATCATCAAAGTAAATCAGAGCGGCATGGAAAGCGGCGGTGGCAGGCAGGAAATGCTATAATAAATATGATGTGGGTGTTTTTTTTCCCATTTAAGCACTGGTTGAAAGATATACGACAGGAATGTAGGTTTGAGGAAAAACAAGGTACACGCTCAGGAAGGCAAAATCTTTTTGAAAGCGCGTCTTTCCTTTAAAATGCAACGCTGTGTGAGTAATTCAAGTTTGCCCCACTTTCTCTGGATGTTAGAGAGGAGTTTTGTATTCCCAGTGCAAATCTGTGCTGATGTTGCTTCTACCTGAGACTGAAAATGTTGTTTCTATGTGCAGCAGCAGCAACAACAAACAGCTCCAGAAATGATTTAGCTGTTTTTTTTGTCTTTTCAGATTTGTTGGCGCATATTGGAGGAGAGGGGGGAGTAAAAAAAACATGAGAAACAGGTTCAAGAAGAATACCTTGCTACAAGCCCACCTCTGGCTATGATACGAATGCATCACTTGAGAAAAACACAGGAACGTTCATCTATGATAAGAGTAACAAAAACCCTCAGAGGTGACCCAGATTTATGAGGTGGAGCTCAATCGGCTGGCTGAGAGCAGGGGAGAGAACTTCTCTTCAGCAAAATAGCAGCAACTTGACTGGATGGAGGGGAAAATGACAGGAGTCAAGCTTCACTTGACCAAGCAGAGTCACGTGGACGGGATGTAGTGGAAAAATCGAAACACAGCTCTGACCGAGCTCTTCTGTAAAAACCTAAACGACAATGAGAGTGGAGAACAGCTTTTTGCCTCGGTACCAAAAAACCACAGACTCCGCTCTGTACTCAGAGTATAGTTACAGGACTCAGAAAGGGACTTTCATAAGGACATTTCTCACAACAAGGAAGGGGAAAACCCTCTTAAATAAACTCTCTTTCAGACAATTAATCCAGCTGACATTGTTGGAACCCACCACAACAAAACCGCTCTGTTGAGCACAGTGGCTAGACAACGAGCTACGATGAGTCACATGTTGGGAAAACTCCCCAACAGCACACAGGCCTTTCTCCTTATCCTAAATGTCTATGGTATGGTAGACCTTTGGCTTGTTTCTGTGCTGGTCCATATGATCCAGATAAAACACTTCAGAGGTCTGCTTGGGTCTTGCCAGCATCCCCTCCACTTACCTGGACCTGCCCTTTGCCCATGATCTTGTCCACGATCTCGTTGTCGTCCTTGTTGAGCTTGCTTTTGTCGTAGCACTTCTCGTAGCAGAGGATCCGCAGGCACTGGGAGCCCTCCAGCTCGATCTCAAACTCCTATTGGATGAAACGGAACAAGAATAAAGTTCTGCCCCTTTAGGTAGAAGGTATAAAAACAGTCACATAGAAAGCGCCTGCAAATGCCAACATCTTGTTGACCGACCTCGTTCCACTGAGGCTCAGTGGTGTCTCTGAAGACTCTTGTCTTGGCCTTGCTGACAAAGTATCCGTACGAGTCCACTTCCAGGGTACAGTACAGATCTGAGAGGAAACACAGGAGACAGACAAATACATCAATGGAGGAACCTTAGTAGAAAATAACAAATCTGAAAAGCACTTAAAACTTATTTAAGTTCCTTGCCTGCAGCGTCTGTGGTATATAATGTCAAATAAAACGCCTCTGTTATTCTAATATTCATCATCTTGTACTTAAATTAGAGTGATTTTACGCATGTTTAGTTATGGACCACGTGATTTGGTGGGATAGGAGCCCCCAACCTTTCCAAATCCCTCTCAATGTTAGAGTCTGCCTGAGTATCCCGTTTCACTCAGGAATGCGTCACGTTATGGAATCCAGGCGAACCTAAGCTCTAAATGTCATTCCACATTGCCTTTAAAGGTTAATATAATTACAGCCTGATTTATTTCTTGACCTTGGGCCTTTATGATTCTTGTGATTCGAGTACATCTTCTGTCTTTACCTGAAATTGGCAGATCCCATTGGATGGGCATACTTTACACTGCTAAGGGTTACTTTTCAGTGTTGGAGTATTTGATGTTAGATCAATACCCACAATGCTCAAAGCAACGTCTCACAGATGTAGGACACTATTCGGTTTTTAGTACACATATCTCAATTTTGAAGCTCAGCAGTAGTGGATGTTGTTGCCCTGGAAATAAACCATCACTGCATAGTGTTCAGGCTTTTGTGAGCAGATCTCAATAACTTATTTACAACTTTATTTATTTATTTACTTCTTACTACTGCTGACAGCTGACAGTGAAAATTGAAAAGTGTGCTCCAGGACAAAGGGTTCATCCACAACCACATCATTCTATTTTTCTTTCTTTGCACCTATTTTGAAACCCAATTTTCACAAGAGGGTGATGCCACCTGCGGATCAACTGTGCGGTCAATGTTAGTAATATATCTGTCATGAAAATGCACTTAAAAAAAAAAAAGAGAGAGGAAATGCTCAACCAAAATCAAATAACTACTTAAAATGTCAATAAGCAATAGTTCATCAGTCGACAGGTATTGAACTCCTGCCTGTGTGCATGTTCAGGACCCCTTACTGCCTCGAGCCTTTACATCCTCACACAACAACTCTTGCTCCCTTGAGTTTGAGCTATTACAAGGACCAATTCATTCTGTTAATGTGGTTATTTAAATGCTGCTGTAGTAGTTTCTAGAGGCCACACGGACAGCTGTCTATAATGTGTCCGATGTACATGCCGGAGCCCGGACCCTGCCTCTGCAGACCCTGGTCCCTTGGGTGAACCTCCGTCTGACAGCATGACAGATGGATATACAGCTCGACCTTTCACTGGGAGAGAGACACTAACGTTGTGTACGAGAGAGAGAGAGGGGGAGGGAGAGGGAGAGGGAGAGGGGAGGCAGGCTGTCTCTAATATACATACATATAAACACACACACTTGCACAATGAGGAAAACGATGTTTACACTGCCGCACACAGTCATGCATGGCTTAGCGACATCAAAACACCGGCATGACCCACGCCTGGTTAAGGTTTAGGGAGAAATACCGACCATACCACCTGGCTGAGCTATGGCTGAAGGGAGCAAACGTTCACGTGTGCAGCCAGAGCTGTCACTGCCAGGCCCATACAGTAGAACTGCATCTCAGTCCATCTGGTTTCGTTCCATTTTTTTGTTTGTTTGTTTTTCTCCGCATCCTGAAGGGCTCTGGTATAATTACTCTCAATGAGGAAGAGATTAGCAGCGGTGGTACGTGGGAAGTTCAGCGGAGGAGAATTCGGCATGACCATCTGGGGGGATGGTTTTAAAATGGGAGTCATAGCCGAGCAGTAATCGTACGCCCCCCCCCCCTTCCACATACGGAAGCACTACAGCCCGTGGTCGTCATCTCTGGACGGACGTCCAAGCATCCCTAAACATACAAACTACACGTCAGAGTTAAAGTCACGAGTCAAGATGACGTTCTTGAAAAAAGGATTAGCATCACGGATCCCACTCGTTCACACGGGTGATACATGATGTCGAGTTTTGGCGCTCTTTACGGCGACAGAAACAGCTGCTGGTTGTGTTCGGCTCAGACGATTTAGGTAGTGAGGATGTGTGTGTGTGTGTGTGTGTTCACGGCTCAACGGTGATTTAAACTTCTGTTAACTGAGCTGGCCACAATGTAAAAGTGACTGCATTCATAGTCCTGGCAGCTCCCGGATCTCTCTTTGGAAGTTGATTTCCTCTCCATCTGAACTGGGTTTGTGCGCCTGGCCTGAAAATTCAAACAAGGCCAAAGAGAGCATATTTAGAGAGGTCTTTTTGTGTCCTCGAAGTGGAGCCAGGGGGGCTTTGAGAAATAGGACAGACCAAAAGAGGCCTGGATATGACTGGTGGAGCTCTATGGATTTTCATCTTTCTGGCAGGTCACCATCAAGCCCAGAATATAAGAAGGGGGGGGCTAACTTGGACAGCGAGGGGTCTCTGACCCCAAAATGCAGGGGTTAATGGGTACCATCCTTTTCCAACTAAATCACCTAACTATGGCCCCCTCCTTATGGTGTGTATGTGTTCTTATATAGGAGGCAAATCTGTGCCTGAGGCTGTGTTGAACGATGGGGCTCGCAGAATTAGCAGACAAGTGACAATCAGTTAAACTAATCATCCAACCAGAGCCCCGCATTTAAAAGTCCCTGCCACCAGCTAAGACTGCGATCCGTCTGCCTGCCTACTTGTATTTCTGCCTCCACTCTACTACAAAACAGATGTCTTTATTGTATATATATTAAACAACAACAACAACAGTAGCTTGGTTTAGACCATTTTGCTGGAAGGCCTTTGGAGGAAGTACACTTCAGAGAAAACATTATAAGAAGGGAAATGGCATAATCTAATTTTTTTTTCTTCATAGGATCCAGAATGACAACAGTAATAAAAGGAAGGCAACAGACTCGGTGGGAATGCGCACAGCCATGGCTGGATTCAATTATACACAGAAATTACAACAAGCCATGAGAACATGTGCGGCGATACAGCGGTGTTTCGCCTCGGATTTCTTGGAACTGCGGCGAGTGGCGGAGATGTTGGTTCTGAGGAGACGGCCCTGGCTGCACCCCCCGCAAACACAAGAGTCACTGTTCATCCTTACAGGAAGAAAGCGATCGCATGAGCTACTTTCTTCCTGTAGCAATTATTCTGTTATACACCATTATTTGTTATATATTGGATGCTTTTGGACTAGATGACGTAGCCGGCAGAATATGACTGCGGTTGTGCTCCAGAGAGATTTAATTTACCTTTGTGGTTTCACTCAGTCTGAGTAACCACAGCAGTTTTAAAATGACTTCTTATTCGGATGCTTACATATTATGGTATGCCGTGTTTTGGCAATTGCAATTTTACAGCATTGGGTTGCAGCAGCTGCAGAGTAAATGTAGGGGAAACAATGACTACACACACACACACACACACACACACACACACACACACACGCTCACATGCACTCCCCAAGACAAATCATTGCTCCCTCCATGTCTACAAGAACAAAGTGACATGTTTAGCACCTCTCTACTAGGTCATGTTTTCATCAGATTTTTTTTTTTTTTTTAAAAACACAACAGCCTTTTCGGGAGATGCTCGGCTCCCAGCTCCTTCCTCTGTGACCCACTTAGACTATTTTGCCCCAGGCGGAATCGAAAGCCCTTTCCCATTGGGGGAGATCTATGTGACATAAATAACTCAGCGCCAATAAGATGTTTTAGTCCATGTTTACGTGATTATTCAATTAGAATGAAAAATGAGGCAATTATTGACATTTACATGTCTTCACAATCTGAACCCCTGAATAATGACGCCTATTTCCAGTCATTACACATTTCTATTTTGATACAATAATAACTTCAGTATGCATTAACCCAAAGCACATACAAACACACATGCACACACACACACTATTACGCAAGAGTGCTGCAAATGGCTGTTAGATGACTTGTATAGAAAAGCGCGGCCCTCAGGGGAGATGAAAAATGCATATCGTATGCTAAGCAGAGACAATGAAAGAAACAGCACAATGACACTGAAACCACATCCATCCTCTGACACACAGATGCAGATTTGTGCTCCAGCGCGGCGTAACGCTGCACAATTGTGACGATTGCTCGGCTACATCTGGAGGAACCTCTGTAATCTTGTTATTTATGGTATTTGAGGGAATAACGCTGGCATAAGAAACGCTATTATTAGCGCAGCGCAAGAACGGAGTTGATTCTTCTGCGAGCAGGAGGCTGTTCTCAGAGCTGGATGTCGCTGTGTAAGTGACGCTGCCCGTGTCGGAGTGTCATAACAATATAACAACATATTGATATTAGCAGCAAAGCTCAACGATAAAAAATAAAAATATCTATCTTCACTCGGACATGATATGCTTAAAGCAGCTGATGATGTAATAACTCATCAAAACAACACAAATGTTACTTTAAGTGAGTCAACAAGTCTAATGAATGTAATACGGTAATTCATATGATAACATTATTGAATATTATATATAGTGTTATAACACTTAACTGATGATGTAATAATAGTGGCTAGTAATCATTACAGTCTTACTGTTTCACATTTTTACATTATTAATGAACACTCATCAATTAAAAATGTGTTACACCCACTTTCAAACCATAGTTGCTGGTTCATGTAATAAATGGCATGTCATTATATAATCCACTGATTTATTAGATTATTAGGTTGCATATTTGACTCATACAGACATTTTATTACAAATTGACAAGTTGTTACATTATCAGACCGTCATTACATTATCATTTCCCACAATGCTCCTTTCTTGACTCAACAGTTCAGGTGTCATCAATGTATTTTATGTGTATGCTCCTAAATGGCAGCAGTGTAGACTGTCAACACAGACCAGCTCTCCCTCAGACCAACACAGCACCCACCCCACACGGCCCCGCACGCCATGACCACGGCTCTGTTCGCTCCACTGGA
>OMLF01048097.1:0-11381 GCA_900302615.1 Holocentrus rufus | reverse complement strand
CCCGCACATTTGTGCGCGCATACACACACAGACACAGGCAAATGCATTACTATATTTGTGAAGCCTGTCCAAGGATTGCACTCACTCCCATAACTCCTAACCTGCAGCCTCTCTCCACCCTATCCTAAACATACTTTTTCATTCTAATCTGGACCCTGAGGACAAATCCTAATTCTAATCTTAACGCTTATCCAAATCTGAATTTCTAATCTCAGCCTTACACCTAAATTCTGGTCCTAAACTAGCTCCTCGTAGAAGTGAGGACCATCCATGATGACCTCACTTTGCAAAAAGGTCTGAAACTCAACTGGCTCTCACAAATATAGTAGAACAAGTGGACACACACAAATACACAAAAACACACGCGCACACATACACACACGTACACAGACGCAGTATGCTGTCAGAACAATGAGTACAGACGCCGCACTCTCTCTCTCTCTCTCTCTCTCTCTCTCTCTGTGTCTGTCTTCCCCCTCCCTCCCTCTACCTTCAGCGTTTTAACGAGCCGTGCTGTACAGTTTTATTTACACCAGCCTCTTATCAGTGGTACAGCAGCACAGAGGCTGCCAATTGGAGAGGACAGGCCGTGGTACTGCCTGTACCCTGTAGTCGAGTAGGTGTGTACTGCCATGCTCCCAGCACGTTTTTATCGAGGCTCAAAAAAAAAAAAAACAAAAAAAAAAAAAAACCTGGGCCTGTGCCAGGCTGCCTCTCAAAATAATAAAAACACACACTCAGACACACACCCAGAGGACGAGTACGCAATAAGGCGCCACAACTACAGGCGGATTGTTATGCAGTTCCTGCATGCACAGACACATGTACTCCAGAAAACAAAAAAAATAAAACAATCGGGGATGTAGTGGAGGGGAAAACACACCTACACCTTTTTACATGCATAGACAGTTTACCACCACTTTTTTAGATCGACATACATTTCAATGGGAGAAATAAAGATGGTGACAGATGGTGACATGAGTTCAATGTCATTATGGCATGGTAAAATTCATATTAGGGAAAATATTTTGATCTGATATCAGAAGAGTATTGATATCTTACAAAATGATGATGTGGCTAACAGCTACGAACTGTCTCAATTTTCATGTTGGCAGTGTATTTAGACAAGTTTTTCATGTTTGTGTGGGGTTATGTTTCAATGTTTAATCAGCATCAACATTTTTGCGGAGATCCTCATTAAGTACTGCTAAATTGATGTAAGTTATGTAAGGAAGAGGTATTTTAAAGGGGAAATCATGTCGTAAATTAATGCTTTTCTGAAAGTATGATTTTGTTCTTGGTGGTTGTGTTGCATCATGATGCTGCTGGAGGTCATAGTTTACCCACCTTTTAATAGAACTTCACAGCAGCCATTTTGACATGAAATAGCAAGTAAACATAGGTGTTACTAATGACATTAATTAAGGTTCTTTCAGAGTCTTCCAGTGAGCCAGCATGAACAATAGCGGGACCCCGGCTCTGTCAGATCTAAATGGAACACACCCTCATTAATGTATTTAGTAACACCTGTGCTTACCCTACTATTTAGTGTCTAAATGTCTGATAAAAGTCTATTTACATCATTTGGTGTCACATGCTGTGCAATTTAATGCCTTGTCCTGTGGACTGAGGGTCTTCCCTACTGTAATTATCACAATCATATTTCAAGGTAAATAAGCAAATTTGGTCATTCAATAGCGTTGGTATTGAACCACATGCTAGGTATTGTATGATAGTATTATGATATTCAGGGAATAATGGAATCAAAGGCATAATTTCAATATGAAATATCAACAGATATGGCCATATCTATTTTTAAGTTCACTAATGTCTGGAGCAAAAATACAGTGGATATTACATTATCTTTTAGTTAGGCTAGATCAAAGTTAGTGTTATCTGGTGCATTTAACATTCAACTATAGGTTAGCTAGGAGTTAGTGTTACATCCAGTGCATTTTACATTCAACTAGCTAGGTTAGCTAAAAGTAGTGTACATTCAGTGCATTTTAGCAACTTTTAACCAGCTAGGCTAGTTAAAAGTTAGTGGTGAATAGCAAAGTGCTTCCTTTGAAAAATTCACAAAAGGACACAGTAGTCATCGACTGGTACAGATCGTGATCACACGGGACAGGACAGTAAATTACGAAGGACAGACCACAAAATGATCTGACCCTCTCTGTTCTAAATTGTAGAGATGTTGTTACACAGGACAACTGGACAGGACAGGACGCAAAGGACACGATGAGACACAGTAGCCACCTAATAGAACAAGAATCACATTACAACAGGACAGGACACTAAATTACAGAGGGAAGGACACTAAATGATCCAACCATCTCTTCACACATTCTCAGAATGAACACACATGACAAACCTTTCCTGCACCAGTGCAACTGATGCACATGACTTGGCTGCATATGGTACATGCACACATAGAGATGGCATTGCAGTAACTCCGAGACACATGTTACATTGCTGGTCCTCACAACTAACAGACAGACACAGAACTGGGTTTATGGTGTGAGCAAACACGGTACTGTATCTAGAGATAATCTTCCTCTTTGTGAGGAAAAAAAGACAAGCCATCTACAGCACAGGCACATGTTTGCTCCTGATGATATTGTTATCGACAGAGAAGAAAAAGAAATCAAAGGGAAGCGAGAGAGTGAGAGAGAGGGAGAGGGAGAGAGAAACAGATGAAGACAGAGAATATTCAGGTCGCATTTGACAGCTTTACGGTCTGTTGCACCGAATGGGATGTCTAGGGACGCGGCAAAGCAGACAAATATTGACTTGCAGAGCGTGCGCTCACGCACACACGCAGACACACACACACACATACACACACACACACAAAATACACAAGACACTTCCACATGAAGCCTCTAAATTCACCCCCCACCCCTCCACCCCCCTTCAAAATGGATGAGCTCACATTGCAACATCAGTCACCCTTGTTTTTTTCCCCAGCTCAACCTCTTAATCCATTTTGCCTGCAAACCAATTTGTTTGTCCAGTAGGTCACAGACAGTTTTTCCCCTCACCGTTCCCTGTTCCCTTGTACTCTTTTTTTTCTTCTCTCTTTTCGCCTTACTTTCTCTGAACAACGAAGCCATTTCCAGAGCTTCTGCCCAGGGGAGACCGAGGGCATCTCAGTCCACACATCCATCCCTCCTCCTTCCTCTCTTCCTAGCAGTCTCTTCTTCCTTTTCTCCTCTCTCTCTCTTCTCTCTCACACACACTTTTCCTTCTTCCTTTTAAATTGTGTGGACATTGTTAAAAACCTTGCTCAGTCTCTGGACTCAGTCTGGTTTGAAGTCTGCACTGACCACTTGTGTAGAAATGGATATCTATACATCATTTAAGCTTACTTATTCATTAACTTTGGTATACCACATGGTTCAGTGCTAGGCCCATTGTTGTTTTCTATTTATGTGCCACCTCCTGCCAAAATTATCTGCACAGCATTTGCTGCTGTGCTACTGAGTTGTTAGCTGTTAAATACATCATGTTGCTGATGTCACATTAACTCGGTGGGTCTCATCACCCAGAGCCCTACAGTTTAAAATGTTAACCTTCGACTCCCAAATTACAGATATCACATTTTTCACCTTTGCAATACTAGAAAAACCCATCTGAAACCTCATAGATGCTTTTTTTCCTCCAAGACTTGTTACTTTAATGCTTTCTTGCCTTCCAAACCCCCCGTGTTAAAAATGTATTGGAAAACTGTTAACTAGTTAGATGTAGGTAGGCTCATTCTTCGTAAAGTCCTTTGAGACATGCTTGCAATGAAAGGCTGTATAAATTAATTTGACTTGAGCTTTCTAGCTTCTATTTCTCACTTTCGCAAGTCAACGACCATGACTCAAAATAGTGTGTGCTTAAGTGTTACCATGGAGCCTACTATCACTCAACATAGTGTATGATAATGAATTAGTATGGAGCACTGGAGCCAGTTATCTAACAGGAACAAATAAATGATTGTGATGTCTGCACTCCCACAACTTAATGGTGCAAACACCCAAAAATGAGGTGCATTCCTTTATGTTCTCACCCTAAACTAACCTCATTCCTAATCTTTACACCTATACTAAACCCTAAGCCCGAATTCTAATTCTAATCCATACCAGCAACCTGGAAAAGTGAAGAGCAGATAAAGTGCTGCCATTCGCAGAGTCTAAAACTCAAAATGGTTCTCGCAAGGATGGAAGTACAAGAACACATACAACCGCATGCACACTGTATATCTGTCCGGCGACAGCAATTACCCTGTCGCTGCCAGACACTGACCAAATGTTTCAAAACACCGCCACGGTTCCCAAACTCTGGCCTCCCCTCCTCCCTGGCTGGCCCTAGAGGTGAAAGGTGCCATGTGTTTTCAGCTTTTCTTTCAACCCCCCTCTGTTTTCAGAAAGAGAGAATAAAATGAGACTTTGACATGTATCCGTGCACTCCTGCAGGCCACAGTGGCTGCTGGACACAAAGCCCTCTTAAAGTGTGTGTGTGTCTGTGTGTGTGTGTGTGTACATGGATGAGTGTCAAGCAATGCAAGGAAGGAAACAAGAGCTTGACCAAAGAGTAACCACCCGGGGCTCTCCTGGTGTGAAGTGGCAGGAAGTAAGTTAGGCTGTTCTAAAATGCCAAAGTGGACCATTTCTCACAGGCCTAAGGGCCTGGTATTAATAGATCCCGGTTGGGTGGGAGTATGGGTGTGGTGGAGGGGCTTCTGTTGAAATACAAAATTCTGTTGAAATGAGTGACCTACTACAATTTGAGGGGATTGATGTTGTACAGTTTGAGTCTGCCAAAATCTATTTTTGGATAAGAAGTGCTGCTGAGATGAAAATGAAGTTCAGATGAAATATTTGAGTCGCAATCTATTATTGTTATGGGGATGGTGGGTTGAAGTTGCACAGTGCAACTCTCACACATTGGTGTCCCCAAATGGCAGTAAGAGCTGTTTGAATTCTGAGGTCCTTACTACCCAGAAATCATGCAACACCACATCAGTAAACTATACACACACCACACGTTTACCTCCCTGGTAGGCCTATGATACTTTACAGCAAAAGGTGTGCTGTTTAGGAGACACTTCAGCATTTTACTCTTAAATGTCAATGCACTGATGCCATGTGGGGACACAATGTCCCATCAGCGCCCATACTAATATCAGAAATCAACTTGGGCAAACAGAGTGAATCTATGTTGATGTTTCAGTTAGTGGGAATGGGACTACTTCCTGATTTAGGTTATAATACTGTTGTATTTGTACATATGTCGATGTAAAATCTGCTGACAGCCATTCACAGAGGAAGCCCTTCCAGAGGAACACCAGTTCCAGAGCCTATAGGAAGAAACTGTTCTGTCTTTCAATTCCTGGTGTGTCCAGATGTATTTTACATAAAGCCAACAGCTCATCTTTTAGTAATCTTTTAGTAATCTTTTTAGATAATCCTACTGAGAATATGTTTGTTGTTGTTTTAAGCCATGACAATATCTTTCAGACCCTGAAATTTTTCCTTTGTTTTCTTTTTGAATTACTGCTGAGGTGCTCCTTGTGTAAAGGTAAACAAGGCTCACCTTGTTTACCTTTACACAGCTAGTTAATGTTCCAGTTGGATTCAGCTAGCAAGACTAACCAGTCCACTCACACTACTCTTCCAAAGCAATTTGCCATTAGTCAAGGACTGGCTCCGCCCCTAATCAACCAAACAGTGGCAAGATCCTGTCCAGGAAATGAACACTTCAACATTTTGGGCAAAACACCCTTCATCCGACTAGCCCAGACTGAGACAAGATGTTCAATACGATTTTCACCTCTGTACAGCCACTGGTTCAGTTCTAATGATGGCATTTCATGTTAGCTTAGCATAAAGACTTGACATCCTAGCGCATCAAGGTGAAAAAATAAACCCTACAGCAACTCCGATGCTGTATTACTTACACAATGTTGCTGTAAGTCATAAAAAGGATATTTTGCCCCAAAAATGGAGTATTCCTTTAATGCATTTTAGAAAATGTCTAGGGTGTTTATATAGAAATTAAAAAAAAAAAAAATAATAACAACAATGATAATTTACTTGGAAAATTGCCTTTACTCCATGTGTGCTGGGAAAACAGAGACAGACAAGCCTGAGATCCTGACCAGGAGTTGAACCCTTACCCCTGCGACCACCGCACAATGTTGCCGAGCCAGCTGCTGACAATCCAGCAATTGACATCCTCTTTACAGTGCTGTAAATGTATTTATAGTGAAAGAGAAGAAGGGATAGGATGGCTGGTGGAGCTGGGCAGGGAAACTCATTTTGCCTGTCGTTTGCTTCCTGAGGGTGATGGTGGTTTGGATTTAAGGTGGCTGCACCAAAGCTAGATCCAGCACACACTGCCCTGCTTTTATCCCCCCACCCCCTTTTTTTTTACAGTAGCAGTCAAAAGTAACTGCCAAAGAGTACTGGAGAATAAAAACAAAGCAAAAGCCAAGGCAGGGCCAGGGCCATTTACCAATGTAACAAGAGACAACAAGCTCCTGGTCATTAAAAAGGCATGTGGTGGACAGACGATGCATTTGTCCACGTTCATGTTAGTATGAGCATTGTTGTCATATGTTGTGGAAACTAATGACTACTGCGTGACAAAGCTTCTTTTTATTGTGTCTCTCTCTGTCTGTCTCTTTCAGTCCCTGTGCTTCTCTTTTCCCTTTTTTATACGCAGTGAAAGAAAATGGTCATATGGGTAGAGAAGCCATGGCAGGACCTGGTGGAGGCTCTCTCTCCCCCCACTCTTCCTCTTCCTTCTCCAGGTCAATAACCTGTAAAGATTTAGTGTTTAGGGCCCATTATTTCCTGCTTTCAAGTCACACATTGTCAAAGGCAATGCTGAGATTATTAAGGCTAGAGTCACGGGGCCTGAGGGGGAGGTGAAGGGATGGAAAGCAGCGAATACAATGATCACTGGCACAGTAAAATGTGACAGAGAAAAAGCAGAGAAAGGTGTTAACTTTGGCAGAGAAATCCTCAGAATTGTATCCAAAGCTGGTAAGAATTAAATTCTTTTAGTGCAAATTCTGGAAAAAAATGCCTTATGTGTATCACTGAAGCTTTTCAAATAATAATGATAAATATAGCCGCAAGCGGCAATGACCGGGGTCCAAGCATAGCTTGGCGGCATGGCTCAGGAGGTAGAGCAGTCGCCCAGGAACTGGTAGGTTCCTGGTTCGATACCCGGCTCCTCCAGAGACTGCGTCGAAGTGTCCTTGAGCAAGACACTGAACCCCTAGTTGCTCTTGATGAGCTGGTTGGCGCCTTGCATGGCAGCCTCCGCCATCAGTGTGTGAATGGGTGAATGTGAAGTGCACATTATAAAGCGCTTTGGATAAAAGCGCTATATAAATGCAGTCCATTTCCTACTTTATGCACTGAAGAAGTGTGCAAAATTTCAAGTGAATTGGACTCAGGTTCATGAGTTATGGCTATCATAATGAACCCACCTACTGACCAAATGGCACCAATTTGGTCAGGACTACTCAGAAATCATATGTACACATGTCCACCAAGTTTGGTTACAAAATCACAAAGCCTTGAGGAAATATGACAGTTTTTATAAATTAAGCCCTGCCCACAATAATTTGAGAGCTTATTGTAGCAAAAGCATATGAAACATCAAAAATCTGAAAAAGTAATTTTTTCCGGCAAATGGCGGCCATACTTTTTTGAGTATGAGAATGTCCTGTCAAACATCGGTATAGACTATTGCAATGAAGAAGTGTGCAAAATCTCAAATGAATCGGACTCACAATTAATGAGTTATGGCTATATCAACTTATAATGGTGCCACAGCGCCACCTATTGGTCAAATGGCACCAATTTTGTCAGGACTACTCAGAAGTCATGTCTACATATGTCCATGAAATTTGGTTGGAATAGCACAAAGCGTTCAGGAAATATGTCACTTTTTGTAAATTTTGCCAAACCCACAATAATTTGACAGCTTACTGTAGCAAAAGCATATGAAATATAAAAAATTCGAAAAGTACTTTTTTCTGACTTCGTCCAGAGATGGTCTGGGCCAAACTTGGTGAGGATTGCTCAAAAATTGGAGGAGGAGCAGTAAAAAAACAGTTTTGGGCAAAATTCAAAATGGCAGAAAATCTATCCAGGCGCAAATGGGCGTGGCTGATATGGATCGATTCGGCAGGACCCACAGAATCCAATGAAAAAAGAATTTTGTTTATATTTATAGCGCCCCCATCAGGCCAATCAGTGTATTTTTTTTGCCTGAGTAGTGGGGGGAATTCAGAACCTGCCTGCCAAATTCCAGAGCTGTAGCTCTTACAGTTTCTGAGCTCCAGATAATTTTAGTGGAGAAGAACCGGAAGAAAAATAATAATAATCCTAACAAATACAATAGGGTTCCTCGCAGCTTGGACCCCTAATAATAATGAAAAGTTAGTGTAGCACATTGCATGGTTGCACATTGGTGTCAAGGATTGAATACTGGAATATGATCACAAAAGTTTGAGTCCATGTTGGTATGTGTATATCCTCGTTAGGACAGAGGCCATACAGAGCCAAAAGAAACAACTGGAGACATGGCTGCAGATGATAGGATATCCAAAGGGCTAAACAACAGGAAATGCTTGAAACATGCAGTTTTTTTACTGCACTCAGGTGCACTGATTTACATACTTGTTTATTTTGTTTGATTCCAAAATCCCTTTTTCCACCCTGTTAAACCTTTCACATAAAATTTAATAAGTGCTGACTTCAAACGGGGAAATCGGATCAATTAGGCAAATCTCACAAGAGGAGCTGTTAAGGGGAATAAACTTACCTCAGAATACCAGAGAACCTGTAGTCATCAAGACCCTGTTATCTGCCAAATGACACATGCGGACGTTACTAACTCTTTTCCATTAAGTCATCTGTTTTTCTCAAATTGGGTGTCAGAGGTAAAATCTTTCGTGGTGAGTGGAGTCAAAAAAGAAGGAAAGCCCGTGAGCACAGATTCTGCCCAGACAAACAGGGCATAAACCTAATTAATTAGCATCTATCCAAATGTAATCTCAGCTCTCTTCTTCCCTTGTTGATCAACTGTTCTATGTTCTACTCTCTTCTATGAAGAATACAGTAACATTAACAAATACAGCTTATGGCATACTATACACATACACAAATCAAAGCCTCTAGAGAGAGACAACTGAATCACTGACATTGACTGGGGTGAGACAAAAATCAAGAGTGCAGTCCAGACTTTTCACCATCTGAATATTTGCCAAACAGAACAGAATACATGGTGGTCATTGGGGCTAAATATTATAAACTAATGATCTCAGTTGATTCCAAATATATATATATAAGGAACTGAACTATTACTATCATTGTTACCCAGCCTAATATTTACACTGAAGACATAATTATAAGCCAACAGTCAGTTGATTGTTGTAAAATTATGACACTTTCAAAAGATTTCCACTAGCATTGAGGCTATGAGATGTTGATTGGTTAGCCAGTCATGAATATGAATCACCAGTTCTCCCAAGGCTACCATACAAACTCCTTAAACTTTGCCCTTGGTGTAGATGGCTTTGCAGGTGCTTCACATCTACAACCATATCTAATTTTGTTTCTAATTCTCATATGTATGGTAAAAAATGTGTTCAAAAGGCTTCGTTTAGCACCTTGATTAGAGCTAGCAAGCCAGCAGCTAATATTAGCTAGTGGTTAAGTCAAGACTGAGGTGTTAGTTAAAGTTAAGATATTTCGAACTATTCAACATCAGCTTCGCAACATGTTAGTAGTGCAGACAAGTATACTGAAATATACTGATAAAGTGGTTTTAATATATGCTAAATATGTCTTTGTGAAAGTGATTTGTAGCACAGCTTGTGAAATTTGCACAACTGGGAGGGTCATTGATGGTGGACACAAATTAACTTTACACTCAAGTCACTGGCCTTGTTCTTCCAGATCCACATTTCAGCACATGGAAAATGTCAAAGATTTGAATGAATGAATGTTGGGCTTTAATGTTAACTACCACAGGCATATTTGAGTAGGCTAAGCACAAGGGCTGTGGCAGAGACACTTTGACTATAAAAAAGAGATGGGGCACTAGGGCTCCATCTTTGAAATGTCCTCAGGCACAAGGATTGTAATCATCTCTATCATGTACTTGATTATATAGTATGTTTATAGACATTACAATGCACCATATATCATAATATGCAAGCACAAAATCCACCATCCACATGAATGATCAAATAAAAGCAAAATCATTACAAGCTAAAATGAGGGACATATCAAGTTTACACATCCAGTCTACTTTACAATATACACCTTAAACATGGTAACCAAGTTAGCCTACTGCAGCTAGCTAGCTAGCTAGCTAGCTAGGTTAGCTAATGTAACCAGATATAACGTGAGCTGATTTAGCAAGTGTGCAATAAAACCTTTAACAATGTGTAACAAGTTACTTATATATACATACATTTAGACTAGTTTATTGGTTCCAAAATTTTCATAGTCCTATCAGTTGATCACCATGATTGATACTCTGAGTCTGGCTGCAGGCTGACTCCATCCTGTATTAATTATTCATGACGTAATTTGCACAACTGGAGGAAAAAGGCAGTTTTTCCCTAAATGGTTCCAGATTTCATTCATTCATTTAAGCACAAACAAATGTGTCTTCTTATCCACCATCTGCTAATTTTCTCCAAATTGTAACATAAAAGTATATTTTATACACTGATTTTCAAGAGAAGTTCCACAGACAGCCATTCATTTTACTCTAGCTCAGTTTAAACGATTGAATGTAGCCCCCGGCCCCTCAGATATTCTTGAAGCCATGCTCAATAAAAATTAGATATGAATTGTACAAAATGTTTTTCAGAAGTGCTGCAAAATGTAAAGAAGTTTGCTAACATGCCAGGGTGTCGGCAGGTCTTGAAAAAGTCTTAAATTGTCAGTTATACTCAAGCTCTTAAGGTTTTCAGTGCCATCAATTTACTGTAAGTCTTAAATTCAGCTTTACTGCTCTTAAAAATGTTGGTGTTATTGGTGCGCTATTTTTCCGGTGTGAAACCAGATTAGTGCTTAGTACAGAAAATATTTAATTTATACGGGCCTGACTTTGACGATGTAAAAACAAAAAGTTAAAAAATAAGCTAAAAAAAGATTCACGATGCATTCACGATTTTAGGCAAAAGTGAAGTAAACTAGGCTGTTAAAGTTCCTCACATAGGCATTTTTAAAAATTATGGTCCCAATAAATATCTGAGGATTTGCAGGCCCATTTCCTCCCCTTCAGAGCCATGACTTTGTGCATGGCCTTCCATTCAGCTCTAGATATAGATACAGCAGAACCAATGCTGCAGCAGC
>OMLF01048096.1:0-10385 GCA_900302615.1 Holocentrus rufus | reverse complement strand
GAGAAGGCAGAGGAGCTCCTGAGTCAGTTTGTTCTGTTCCAGATGCAGAAGAAACTCAGGTGGTTCACACTGGAATGTTTCTGGATGAGCTGCTGATCCTGCAGGACGAGAGTCGATCTTCTCCCTCAGATTGAAGCTTTTAACTCAGGACTTCTGCAGTGTTCACCTGGTTTCCTTGGAGACTAAATCTCACATCATGTCTTTGTAGCCAACAGCCCTGTAACAACACATTATGTAATAACACATTTTGTAATAGCTCCCCTAAATATAGTGGTTTCCCTGTATTATGTAATAACATCTGCATTTTGTACTAAACCCCTTGAATGCTAAATGTTATATATTTTCCACATTTTACAATAACTTATCACATAATGCTGTGAATTATATTGTTATACAAAATACATTTTTGTATTTCATTATGTAATAATCACCACATTATGTAATAAGTTATTACAAAATGTGGGACAGTGTATTACATTTTGCATTCAAAAAGTTTATTACAAAATGTACCAAGTTCTTACAAAATGCAGGTGTTATTACATAATAGAGATGGACAGTTACAACAAAATGTCATTATTACATAATGTGTACAAACCCCCTCAAAGATGCTGATAATTAAGATAACGATATATGATATATACAGAACTAAAATCCAGCGTACTGGTTTCCAGGTTATGGAGTGATTTCTTTGTGAATATTTGGAACACGCTGAAAGAGGAGAAGTAACCTGGAGCTGAAGACACTTTTTTCATTTTCTTTAACTGTTAACTGAACCACCTGGGAGCTTTCCTGAGTAAACCCACTGCCAAAAAAATAATCTATTTAAAATCCATTTCTCCATGTTGCCTCACGGGGGCGCCATGTGACCTGTACAAATCATTCAAGTTTCAAAGGACAAACTCAACCTGATCGAGCTGTGAGGACCATTGATCCAACAGATCCAACGGTTCTTGTTGTGTTGTTGTTTCAGAGACTTCATTCACTCATCAGAGATTCTGCTGTTAATGAATCTGCAGGGTCTTTGTGTTCGGTCAGGGAACTCGTCTGGTAAAATTACTAAAGTGGTTGTTTTCGTTATTGTGTTTTTTTTCCCTGCTTCAGAAAGAAAAAGAAAGAAACTTTTTGTCAAGTTTGATTAATTCATTAGTGATTACACAAGATGGTTTTAGTGTCAGGAATATTGACACGCCCACTGCCTGGTGATGCAGTTGTTTAAAGCCCTGCAGCGAGCGTCATGTCCTCCGTCATTTTTAAAACTCTTCCTGAAACATTTCAGCTCACAAAGTGATGGAAGATTATTCCACCAATCACAGAGTCTCATGAGCAGCAGGACGGCAGGACGGCTGCACCAGCTGCCTGTAATTAGTTTGACCAGGTAAACCAATTATGTTCTTCCTAAGCCTGTTCCCGTGTCATTATGGATCCCACCTGAGTTCTGGGCAAGATAAGTGCTGTGGTTGGTCATGAACTTTGTTGGCCTGTTACACCTGATAGAAATCCTAACACAACCAGGACCTGAACGAAGTGGGTGAATCTTCTGGCCCAGAACTCCATTCACAGCAGCGTGTCTGACATCATCGTGAGGGGCGTGGCTCCACCTGTGGCTCAGGTAAAACTCATTTGGGATTTGATTGATGAATCAGACCTGAACCCTGATCAGCTGCTGTGCTCGTTCAGGTCGCTCTGGATCAGAGCTTTGAACCATTTACTGGTTTGGGGCCCAGATACAGCAGTGATGTGTTCTTACAGTATGACACCTCTAGACCTTCGAAGTCTGATCTGGTGACTGATGCTAGAGTCAGAAAAAAAAACATGGCGAAACATCATAAAGATATGCCATGTGACTGGAATAAACTTTCACAGGATCTGGTTTTTAAATCCAGACTGATGCTCTCAACTGACTTCAATATATTTTAATGTTTTATTCTTGAGCTTGTTCCTCCACTTAAATGTTTTCTTTCTATCCTGTGATTTTCTTTTTTTTAAATTGTTTTATATATGTATATATGCCTTTGAATGTATGTGTGGACATACAGATATCTAAAGCACATTTGAGTTTTCATTATATGCAAAGTGCCTCGAATCTGAAATGACCAAATGAAACGTTTAAATAGGTTGTGTCTGTCAGTGTGGCCACTTAGAAAAAAAAAGATGAAATACTTAAACGTTACATTCAAAATAGAAAACAATTTAATATACAACTGTTTAAAACAATGCAGAATGTAAAAACAATGTCAACCACAACATCTGTAAACGTGACGGTGAACAATTTTGGTGGTTGGGTTGAGTTGGAAAGGCGGGCGAACGTACACAACAGCAGCAGTGAGCCCACTGAAACATTCAGAACCAGGACACACACGCACACACACACACATGCACACACACACACACACAGTTGACACCCATCTTTAAAAGTCGCTTTCAGTGGAAAAAAGCTAAAACATTTTTTTTTGTCATCAAAATTGTACATTTTAATTTACATGCCCTTCCAGCGTAACTTAAAATGCAATCCCTGTTAACGAGCCAACGAGTCCCATCGACGACGACGACGCGGCGGTTCACAGTCTGAAGGATCTGACGGCTTCCTGCAAAACGCCCTGCAGGAGAGCACTGAAAAATGCTATGCTGCTGAAATCAGAGTATAATACAGGAGCTGGTCCCATGCTGTCAAAAGAAGGGTATCGCTATAATGCTGTAAAAAAAAAAATCTGAATTAAAAAATGACTAAGTGTTATGAATATATGGCAATATACTCAGTAAAAGAGACAAAAATGAAGTGAGGGATCCACTGGAGCTCATGAATCAGGAGTCCAGTCAGTCAATCAGAGGAGAAATTTAAAGAAACTGATTTTTTTTTTCTCTTGTTCTAGGATTGAGTGAGGCGGGCAGAGAGTTTACAGGGGAGGGAGAATGATTTGCTGGCTGGGTTAAAAACAAGTGCGTATTCCACTTGAAGGGACCATCAGTGCTTGTTGTTGGTTTCCTCCTGGGCCGAGCTGGAGATGCCGTTCTGCGGCTGGCTGGAGCCCGAGCCCAGGCCGTACAGTCTCCCACAATACTTTGCGTCGTCAATGTTGTCTTCAAAAAAAAGCTAAATGGGAGATGGAGGGGGGGTGGAGGAGGGATGAGAGATTTCAATTAGACGACTGTACTTATCTCACTCACATACTGTAAAAATGTAAAATATTCTGACAAAATCTGAGTAAAACCTAAATCTACAACATAATCTGAAATAACACTGAAGGTTCCTGAGTGAAAGGCAGTAAGTGCACATGTAAACACCGTCACACTTACAGGTGTCACACAAACTGGTTTTGCTCTGTAACCTTTTCATACGATGTTTCTGTTCTTATGTCCGCCCACATGCTCAGGAGGACAGATGGTTTTGAGGTGCCTAGAAAAACCTGGACCTTCTCTTCGAAAAGAAACACCCTCTGGAAATAAGACGGTGAGGAGTGTGTGTGTGTTTACCTCTTTCATCCTGAAGAAAGCCATGCCGGTGAGCAGAGAGTCTGATCCGGCCTGATGCTGCCTGCCGATCCTCTTCAGCTCCAGCTGGTCTGCCACCTCCTGCAGTCCTCCCTTTACACACACAGAGAAAGCAGTCAGCCACCTTAAACTTCACTAGGCCCGCAGGTCCAGTCTCACATTGTTTACCTTCCATACTTGCAACCACACTCACTTAAAGGGACAGTTCACCTATCAAATTGCAGCAAACATACTGTTGCTGTTATTTACCTTCAGGTTCTTGCAGCTCTTCATCAGATATTTGACGTCATAGATCGCGGGGAAGAACAGGTTGAGGATCTGGAAGAAGTCGTGTTCCTCTTCAGGGAGCCGAGCGTCCGTCAGGAGCTTCACCAGGTAGCCGAAGTCGTAGCCGCTAAGAAACACAGAGCGAGGATTCAGCACAGGTCAGTCTGCACAAATAGCGCTGCACTGACACAGTGTCAGCCGCTTCAAATATGCCAAAACGACAAAAAATTCCGATGCAAATATTTTTTTGGAACGACTCAATTGAGTTTGAATTTCTAAACCATGATTTGAGTCAACGATTTGATTCAGCACATGTTGCCAAAGTTTTCTATCCACTAAACAAACATGTGCAATGACATAAGACTTTTCTGTTTCTTCTGAAATACATTTTTACAGGATGATAAAAGATGTGATTCAAAAGGATTTCATATTGATTCGGGCTAAAGTCAGAGCAATTTATTCTGTTTTATTTCTCTTAGCAGATCAATGAATTGGTAGAATTCACAATTGAAGCATCAATGCAATGAATTAATCCTTAAAACACTACAGAAGTGTAATGTATCATTGTAAAAAAATTTTTACCAGGCTTTATCAGCCTTCTTGCAAGAGAAAAAAATTTTAATTTCTCATACTTCAACATTCAGAGAGTTGATGTGTCGTTGAACACACTGAGGCAGAGCAGACCGACCTGTGGAAGGAGAGCCACTTGACGTTTTCACACAGCACCAGGCCGGAGGTCATCAGCAGCTCGGCGAAGTACAGCGTGTCGATCCCCTCTTCTTCGTGCTTTTTGAACTGCAGGCCCGAGTTCTGCAGCAGGTCTATGGAGTCCTGTGAGTACATGTCCTCTCTGTGGAAAACACACAGACACGTACATACACAAAACTTCCATTATATCAAGCTGATTGATCATCTGATTAACTAGCAGGTGAGTGTGATTCCATTAGAGTCTAAAAGTGGAGACAAACCAGGCTTTCTACTTTTTAACTCTTCACTGTCATTATTAGTGTTGTATACTTCTCTCTAACAAGGGCTGAGCAAATATTATAAACATTATCGTTTATTGTAGCTCAGTACAATCATAATGTAATGAAATAATCAGTAACAATTCGGTCGTCTAAATTAGCCATAAAAAGCAAATAACTAAAATCCCTCACAAAATAACACCTGAAACTAATTATGTACAGTAAGTCAACAATGGCCGTGACATCCCCACAACTGCTGCAGGCCACTCTGGGTGTAATTGTTGACTGGCTTGAACATCCAAACACAACAGTGAGTCTGTATCGAAGCAAGTTCTGAATCCAGAAGGACAAAATACTCGTGTCCGTCTCTCTATAAGCCACAGAGTCACCCCCCCCGGCATATTTGTTATGGCACATTTAATATGCCATCACAGTATCCTACATCATTATCATACACTGCATATTTTACACAAGTGGAAGCTCCTATTTTTGTCTGGTACAGCAGCGCAGCAGTCCTCAAGAGTACTCCTCTAGAGTAACGATCACCTACGTGAGGTTGAACTTGAAGTTGAACTGCCACGTCGTCGTGCCGGGCGGATAGTCCCCGTCCTCGTTCATGAAGGTTAAACCCAGCTGGATGATCTTCAGCAGGTCCACGTTACACCTCAGTAGCTGGTACTGGTAGTCTACTGTGCTGCGAAACTCGCCTATCGGCCGCACGACCACTCCGGGAAATTCTGTGTCCTGCAGGAAAAAAAAATCAGACATTAGTGTGAGGAAAAATCCACCCAAGGATGCTCAAAAACCGTCAGCTGAACCTCACCTGAAGGCTCTGATAACATTTTGACAAACCCTGGAAAATTACATCACCCACCACGATGTTGTGATGGCATTTTCAACACTGTGGTGATTGTCCCATGTGGAGCTTGGCATCGATCATTTGCTCGCCCGTGTGTCAACAAGTTGAACTTTGATTTGAACAAAGATGCAATTTGTAAGAAAGGTCAGCAGAGCCTTATCTGGAGAGGCTTCATGGTTTTAATGGAGATACGAGGTTGTGCTATTTCATAGATCTTAGATAGAGTAATCCTAACCTTTGAACTGCTTTGCTGGTATGAAAATGTGTGTACAAAACAAAAAAGACTGCAATATTGTTAAGGTGGGCAGGAAAAACAGTTGGTGAGCTGCAGGCCCCTTTATGCCTTTATGCCATTTTTTATCACCAGGTCCTGCAGAAGCAAGGTCAGTTTTAAAAAAACCCAGACCACCCTCCCTTTAGGCACCGTCTCGCTTGTATTTTCAACCCGGAGCGACCTTGGAATAAGAGTGCAAGCAGTTTCAAGTTCATTTTCAGCTCAGGATGGAAACTTTTACCCTGAAACAAATTCAACTCTGCTGTGGACCAGCCATGGTTATTCTCTGGGGACTTTGTCTCATAAAGCTTCGACTCAGTTACAATGCAAAAAGATGGGAGAGTTGCTTTGTGCTCCTCCCATTATTGCTTTCACTACCAAACGCAAAGCGGTTCCCTCTTTGTATCACCAGCATCACCTGACTCTTACCATGGCAATGTAATTGTAGCTTTGGATAATCTGACGGATCTTCCTCATTTCCTCCTCCACGTTGCTCGCCCATACTTCACAGATTATCTGACTGGAATCTGCAAGTGCGCCTGGCATTTTGGCAGCTCAGGAAACGGACTGAAAACCCCAACAATCCTGCAGCGCTCCTGAGGGGGCGGGGGGGCAGTCTGAAGAAGAAAGTCAAGTCTGGCGGGAACGAAAAGACGAGACAGGGGTTATCGATCATATTCAAAGCTCACCTCACCGCTGTCAGCAGAATAATATTTACATAAGCAGGGCTGAGGAGTCCTGTCACCACTTCTTCCATAAATGATAGACTCCCTGTAATTTTTTTTACAAAGTAAAACTACAAAGCACTTCTACCACAGAATTACATTAAAAACATAAAATCTGATTGTATCCCAGACTGAACAAGTGTGATAGCGATAGCATGATAAAAAATAAAACTAACAGCAAAACTCAAGGAAAGAGGGAAAAGTGTGTATTACTCTGTATGTATTGCAGTGCTTCCCTCAGAATGACAACGTAACAAACACACACCAAAAAGACTGAACAGGTGTATTAACAGGATTTTTAATGGAATATGCCCAGCACGTCATTGTGCTGGGCAAAGAGAAGACTGGCGGTGGTTTAATCTCGTTCAGTATTTACTGGCTTACCAACAGTACATATACTGTGTGCTGTTTGTCCATAATATGCATTCTGATTTAACATATGGATGAAGGTTAGACTGTGATGGAACGTACGAGGTACAAGTGCAATGGCTGGAAAAACTTCCTGAGTAGTTTACGAATAGGAAAACCAAAAACAGTAAGGCTGGCTTTACATGATGCAAGTGAAATGCAACTTTAGCTCAAGTGGTGTTGTGTTTCACGGCAGAAGCATCCAATGAATATAATGAATTTGGTTTGCATCACAACTGGAATGTTCCGTTTCGGTTTGTTGGCATAGCAACAGTAAAAGTTTCATCTGCAACCTGGAACAAATTGCATGGAAGCTGCACTGTGTAAAGCCAGTATTAAATTGCTCTCTAACTTCCTGGTAACTAAAGAGTCGGCATAGCAACCAATACACACTGCCTGGCTGAAACTACCCACTGTTCTGATATAACTTACACTGATTTTGTGTCCTCTGGGGTTGGATATGGGAAGCAGGTGCCGAATACTAGGTGCGATTCAATTTCCTCACTGAATGACCACAATCCTCTATGACCAAAAAATAATATAAGGATGCTCTCGGGTCTAACGTTAACATTAGCTAGTCCCATCTCAACCGTCAGCTAGCTAAACGTAATTCAGCTAACTACCAACCAGGATGCAAAAATAAACGATAAACCTTTTTAAATCCGGCTTTATAAGTTAAGAGGAGAGGCCATACATGGTGGCAAGCTAGTCAGTCTCATGTGTACAGTAAAAGTCCGCCACCTTTCTTTGAGCTGCCGTAGCTGGCTAGCAGTATGCAGCCATAGCACTAGCTTAGCATGAGCGGCTAGCGTTATGGAGGACGCTGGACATTAAAACACACCATTCCGGCTCTATTTGACTCTCAAACATGTCACGCTGGCTGCATATATTTGTAAATTAGACAAAATAGTAATGTGAAGAAAGTAAACCAAAGAAAATGTGGTTTACCTTGGGCGCTGGTGGGCTGATACTGGACGTTACTTGCTGCTAGCACCGCCGTCAAATGAAGCGGAAGTGAAAGGCTCACAACACCGGAAGCAAACTGGACGAGGGTTTTTTTTTGTCGCAACCCCGGGCGCAACAGTATTTCTTTTCTTTCCCCAATTTTCACTTTTTTAATAATAAATGTTTAACTTTAAAAATGCAGTGCAAACGCACAGAGCAAGCCTTTTTGTAAACATGCAGTTACAGTTGATACTTTTATGTTTAAAATTAGAGAGGACACAAGCAGTGTTTCATATATTCACATTTGTAAATATGATGTTTACCAACTGGCAAGATAATGTTCAGCATGCTCAAGCGATTTAACCAACGTGCTCCAATCAGCTAATCTGTGATATCACGACTGTCCACAGATAAAATAATTTTTCAGTATTTTTGCAGACCAAGAAACAGTATTTCAATGATGACCCTGCTTTCTGCCACAAAATATCTGTTCGCAGCAAATTCCCTAAACAATTACCCCTGGGTAATTTTTCATTTTTCTTTTAAATATCTGTGAGTAGGCCCATGTTATATTTCTAAGTATCTAAAGTGAATGAAACTAACATGCAGCTTTTCTTGTCTGGCCTAATTGTGTGTTATAACATTATCTGTCCAGCAGATGGCTCTAGACTCAAAATCCTAAAACCAGTCTGATGACTCCAACTTGTATCTATAGTCAGAATCTGGCCCCAGAATCTCATTAGTGGTTTTGAAAAATCCACTTTTCATGTCGCACACAAGAGGATTGCGACTGAGTGAAATTAAAATCTTCTTTAGGAAAGCATATTTATTTGAAAAACAAACATCTGGCAGTTACAATATGTTGCTCCAAAAATACCAGAGATCACTTTACCTCTCCACAAGCAATACACAACTGAACTGATAAGAAGACAGTTAAATCAGTGCAGACATAGATCGGCTGCATCTCAACTGACTGACAGCTAAGCAGATTTTCTAGTCAAAGGGTGACCGGCTGATAAAAACACTGTTCTGCATCTGGGGGGTCACAAGCTATGGAAGTATAGCTTAATAGAGGCTTAGACACTAAGCCAGTGGCTGTCAAAGTGCAGTCTGGGGACCTCCAGGAGACACTGAGGGGCTTCCAGGAGGTCCTCAGCAAAATGGGGAATGGTTTAATTTCACTAGGTATATTTAAATTCACTGGAAAAAATAAACACTAAAATTACAAACTATGCAAGCTATTACTTCAACATTATGTTTTAATCTCACCGTCTCTTTGTCAAGTGTTCATGTAAACAATTTAAAACAAGATCTCTTTTCATATCAGGATGTTGAAGGCAAAATCACTTCAAATGAGGTTCAGCAGATTTATGAAAGTCAACTTGGGGATCAAGAGCATAAAAAAAGGAAGAAAGAAAAACTAATTCCACTGCAACACAAGAATCTCAATCTTAAGTCATTCAGTCTCATCTTCAGAGTTAAAATCTTCTTCAAACATGGTAAACAAAAAAAATCTGCCAGCGGGATGAGAAAATCCCACTTCCAATGCTAATCAACTTGTTTCTAGAAATTTCTTAAATCAAGTGTCATTTTGTTGATCCTAGTGGAATTATTAAAGTGAAAGACATGAATCTGCATTTGAAATTGAGAATGAATGACTTTTTTCTTTTCTTTTTTGTTTGCAGTTTGTGCACTGAGAGAAGTAAATCCTAAAATATGCATTTATATTTCCAAGAGACAAGACAAACCACATCCTCTCAGACTTTTCAAGCCAAGTGCCTTCTGATGAATGAACACTTTTACACAGTTACCAACACACATGTAGCCTTAAATGTATCATAGGCTACAGACATGAAAATATAAAGATAAAAACATAAAAGAGATGAGTAACTTGCTCTGTGGGAATCATCAGGTTGCCTGGAACATGTTTGAACAGTCGGATCAAACAGTTTCAAATTAGCTTTCACAAGTTGCTGCCTCATGAGTCAAAGCACAACAAGCACAAAAACATCTGTCTCGTCATATGAGAAGATTTCTTGCTAGACTTTTATTTTGAAAATGGATGAAAATTCTGCTTGATTAGTTCAGGAAATGTGTGCATTTTGCTCCATTTCGACACACTGTCATTCAAACATTAACCACCTAACTGAAAAAAAAAACACCATAACAAGTCACACAGTCTCATAGGCTATTCTGCTTTAAAATCTTAATGTAGTGAGATAAATTCATTTCTTTCCCGAGTTTTATGGAAACAATCACCAAGATTAACTGCCTCCCTTGTTTTATGAAGGACACGATGTTCAGATTCAATAGCAGACCTAATGACTTGTTGTCACTACTCAATACTGTTAATTCATCCGCTCTGCTTTATGAACAAACCAGCGCTGCGATAACCTGCGTAAACACAATAACACAACATTTCCTCCCAGGCATGAAATTGATTTTGTCCTAAA
>OMLF01048095.1:0-18489 GCA_900302615.1 Holocentrus rufus | reverse complement strand
CCCTACTAACCCTATCAATGGGCTTCACAGAAAATGTGCAAACAAACAAACAAACAAACAAAAAAAATATATTGAATCATAAAAACATCAAAAAGAAGAGCCAGATGAAGGCCAACTGGGCTGAAACACTGGCATTGTTTTCTTTCATAAAACCAAATAAATTATGGTGTAATTGAGAGATTGTCCCTGCTTATTTCTGAACTTGAGTGAGCGCTATACCCTCCAACTGTTTTTTGCTTACTCTAAGTAAGTTAGGGTTTAGCACCACAGCCTCAAGGCTTTCTTTTGGAATTGCACAACCAGCTGCACAGCAACAATGGTTTGATTTCGTCTTGCATAGACTATTGAAATTCCCTTTTTACTTTTATAAGCCAGCAAAGCCTTTGCAACCACAACTGGTCCAAAATGCAGCTGACAGACTCATCACTCTTGTATTTTAGGGAAATCTCTACCCACACACAATTGCCTGAGAGATGTTTAATAACAAAGATACGTCTGAAAATATAGTATACATGAAAAACACTTGTGCTTGGTCAGCAACATAGAATCTTTTTTTATGCACAACTATTTGGACAGCTGTGCGGAGCATGCATGTTACACTAAATTCATCAAATACAGCTTTCTGCTGCTTTCTTTTCCTGAAGGTTAATAAAATATAAAGTTCCACTGGAAGGGTGAGTTAAGGTCTGATTAGGTGATCAGATGAAAAAGACAGAGATAAAAATGAGAAACACTATTATGTTATTGTTTTCGTCCATCAGCTAAGAATTAAAACTACAGACTAAAAATGTTCACAGCAACTGGTCCCTTAAGAACTAGAATGCTCAGGACAGGTTGGTTTGCTTAGTGGTAATTATACCACAAAGAGGAGGGAAAGGATGAACATTTTCACCCTTAAGTGGCCATTTATATACAGTAAATTCAGTCTGTATCACTGAGTGCAATGAATAGTCACTTAGGCCTTTCTACACATACCCCTAATGCACATATGTAGACAAACATGCGTGCATATGCACACACCATCAACCATGCTGTTATCAGTGGCTCAGCAGCACAGGTTGCCATGCAACTATGAGCTCCCACTTTGCCTCTCCTTGTTCCACGGTACTGCATTAGCCAATCCAGTTTGCCACCGCGCCTGAATTGGTTTAATTAAATCCAGGGGCCTTAGCACTGTCATGAATTTCAAAGAGTGCAGGGGTACGTGCACACGTATGCCAAAAACCTGCACCAGCATGGTCCCACCAACTAAACGTTTGATCGTCATTAGTTGGTATTCATGCAGCATGCACCCCAGGTCCTAAAAGTGAATTTCATATTCTTTAATAATATTCCTACATTCTTTGGCATGCATATTAATCACAGGATTTAAATCATGGTAACTGATATGTCTCTAATAGACTGTACAATGCATTTTTATCACTTTTCTTAATTCCTTTTTTTTTCTCTCAGGTGCTTAAACTGACACAAGACTACCTAATTAATTCACTTAGTGTCTAGAAGACAAGGCAATCAGTCAATGTGAAAGGCACAGTCAGATTAATTTAGGCTTTTCATATTGATGACTGCCGGCTAAATATTAGATACTTTTAATAATGTAATATTTCATAAGCACTGAGAGATATATAACGAATGACCAAAGCATGAGAGGATACATATATTACTTTTACAGTGGTGGTCTACAGAATACCAGGGAGGAATATTTATGCATACTGTATTGAAACCCAAGCCTGTCTAATGCTAGAGTGCAAGTGGCTTTGTGTTTGCTGCTTAATCCTCAGCATGCATTTCCTGGATCCTCGGGAAATTGCATCCCTCTCTATTCTGAGTTGTTAAGAAGGAAGGAGGAGAGAAAGAGAGAGAAAAGGAGTGAATTACTGCTGAGCTGATGCTTAGTGATGCCTAACACTAATTACATTTCTCTTGCTGTTTTAATGGAGTTTGCATAAGGTCCTGTGGCAGCCATGTGGAGAGACGAGGTGCCTTGTTTTCATAAGGTTAAGATTTTAGTCACTGATGCAGAGACTAGCTACAGTTGTTTTTTTTGTTTTTCATTTGTTTTCTTCCCTCCACATACTATACTCTGCAGTATGTGCGTGAATTGTCAATGCAAAGCGTTTGATGAAATCCCTGGAAATCCATGCAATCAGGACATCAGAAGATGATCATAACATGATATGTTTGTTTTATTCTGTGATAAACACTGATGCCTCATGAAAATATTTTGCTCTGCAGGATGTCGGCGAGCACACTGGGATACTGATGATACAGTTAAAAGCAGCTGAGATAAGGTTGTTCTAATGGCATATGTTTGGAGACCCACTGTCTTATCAAGCATGTGGTAGTGTGAAGGTTCTCCCCTGAGAAGTGAGATCCTGTGATGTGTGCTCTAATTAACTCACCATCAGTCTTTGATCAGTAATTTTCACTAAGATCACATATATTCTAACTTTAGCCCTCAGTGGATCACTATTGACAGTCCATACTGTAGAAAGTGAGGCCAAGGCCACTCTTTGTAATTAGTATGGCTTCTGTGTCCTGTTTTGCATAAAGGGGTTAATGATGTTCCTTATCACAGCATACCGCCTACTCCTACGATAGGCCACCTACAAGAACAGATGCTCTTCTGCTTCAAAGAACCTACAACAGGGGTTAAACTGCTTTCAGAAGGTATCAATGCGATGGTGCCTTTGAAAGGAGAGAGTTCATCCCGGGAGGTTTGGCGAAAGTACATGGATGTCACACATATGATGTAAGCCTCTGTTATGTCTTTAATATTTAGCCTCTAAAGATTTATTTTAGCTATATTTTGGGTGGAACTAGCATTATATGGGGACACATCATTTCCTGTATTTTACAGTAGGTCTGGATGATAAGACTTAAAATCAATATCAAGATAAATTCAAACATTTACTTCAATAACGATAATTTGACAGTAATTTATTTTATGTGCCTTGTTTTTTTTTTCGCCATACCATCACAGTTCCCTGAGAAGTAAAGGTGTGTACTACATTGTTTTGATATATGTATATCCAACTATTAAAGCTAATTTTAATCTCAAATGTGTCACATTCACATCACATTGGTGATGCACAAACTAACATATAAAGAGTTTGGCTCTTTATATAAGAGTTTGGCTGTGTGAATAACACGCTTTGTGCATTTACATCTCAAAACAACTGCCTATGACTTAGTAAAAAGCATCACGCAACTAAAGGCTTTTGAAATTTGCATGTTTTGTTTGCTTAAATAATTGACCAAGACCCTTGATAGATTATGGCCATGTCTGCATCTTTTTACACATAGATGATATGAAGTTGATTTAAGCACCTACTGTGGGACTGTATAACATTCTGACGATGGTGAAACAAAGTAAATTTTATTCTAGTATGGTTCATACACGTATAGGTTACATGTAAGGCTGCATTCACCACCGTATCCGGCAATGCAGCAACCCTCCTGCAGGGTTGTGCAGAGGTGTGGATTATTTGTGCTTTAGAATGTACCTGCCATGCAACAATCAGAAAATAACATTTTATTTATCTGATTCAACTCAGACCTGCAGTGCTGAACGGGAGAATAATCCTTGTAACTGCGTGTTTGGCCAGCCTGGGTGCCACAGCATGTTCTTTGACTATCCAAAACCTCTGGTATCCGTTCTCCTGGAAATATTTCTTTGACACACAATCGGCTTTAAGGTCAGCCAGCTCATCTTCACAGCCAAGGTATTCCATGTCCTCCAGGGTGGAAATAAAAGGCTCCTTGGATAAGTACTCATCAGCATTGGAAAAATGGGATGTAATTTCCTCACAAAGCAAATTCATGTGGTGGGAAAACTCAGTGCATAAAGATGCAAGCACAGTGCCACCAGACTGTTTCATCAGCAGTGGGAATTGTTGTAGCTCCCCCTTTGACGTTTTTCCAGCTTTGCATTCAAGCTTGCACACAAAAGTGTCCAGGGCATCTTTACATTGCATGATGTTTGATTCAGGGCCCTTGCAGTCGCTTGTTAGTCTCATGTCGGCTAGCTTGGATCCAGAATGCATCAGTCAGCTGCTCCGACAGTGCTGGACTGTAATCTTGTTGGGTGTTACTCAGGTCTTTTCTTACTAGACAGTGTTTGGCGATGTATCATGCAGATGAAAATTAGGCGTCCCGGGGCTTTTTTTTTTTTTTTTTCAAATGAGTGTTAAATCCCTTGTTTTTGCCCATCATCGCGGCAGCCCTGCCCTTCGTGCAGCATGCAACACGATTCTCGTAGGGCAGATTGTTGGATACGAAGTAAGACTCCACAGCCATAAAAATATCTTGGCCTGTAGGCGTTGTGGCTACATTTGTAGACATCGGAATTTCCTGTTTCGAGTCCTCATTGTCAATATTTTTCACACAGACTATGACCATGGACTCATCTGACACTCGTTTCAAACAACTGAATGACAAAGGAACCTTTCCTGAGCTTCTTGTGCAGCTGGTTTTGACAAAAACCAGACATATTATTAATTCTGTCTTTGACAGTGTTGTTGGGGAGTGGAACGGTCTTTACTTTATCCACCACATTTGGGCCACATAGCCTCTCCACTATTTTCTTGCAGGCGGGTTTGATTAGCTGCTCTCCAATATTGTGTGGCTTTTTAACCTTTAACCAATTAACACTCAAAAGAGGCTTCAGTGGCCCTCTGTAAATTGCCGCGCTCTCAAACGCCTTTCTTATGTCTGTGAATCTTTTTGATAAAGCCAGCCGCTTTTTCCTCTCAAAAAAAATCCTGACCTTTGCCCATGGTCTCTGGATGCTTTGTTTCCCGGTATCATTTCATTTTGTTCGGCTTCATGCTGTCATTAGCTAGCTTGTTGCTGCAAATTACACATTCTGGCCAACGCTTACCCTGTCTCCTTATAAATCAAAAGTGAAGTTCACTCTCGAGATAGAGCCTTTATTTTTTTCGCTTGATGACTCACCGATATGTTTGCGTTTCTCAGACATATTTCTGCACTCAAAAAAGCAATAATATCATGTGGGACATGTGGGAGTTGGCTAGTAAGCTGTCACGACAAAATGTGTTGGACTTTCCAATCGCAGTAGCAGTAACGTATCAATGTTACTGAGTGAGGACTAGATCTTACGCAGTATGCCGAGGAAAATACAACAAAAGCATCTTTTAATCATTTTTTTCATAACATAATCAGAGAAGTATGTTATGATTTTGTATTACATGTGAATTTTTTTCTTTTTTAACCTCAGAAGAGACATGGAAAAATCATGGAACACACAAAATGGTTCTTCAAAACAGAGAGGCACAGAGAACAAAGCAACTTCATAGAATTAAAAAATTCTGCGTGACAGTGTGTTGGCATCTGCCCAACCAGTTTGGGGGCAAAGTGCTGTTTAGTGTGCTAGGCACGACCAGTGAAAACTGCAGCTTCCCCGTTACACCCAAATGACAGTGGTCGGTTTGCCATGCGACCCCGGGCAAGAGTGTAATGAACAGCTTTTAGAACTATTAAAAGAATCCAGAATAAAAGACGGTGGAAGGGTTGTATCAAATGTTCTAACAAATGTATCAAAAGTTGAGGTGCAAAATATACATTTATGAAGAAAGTACTTCAGAGAAAGGGATGTTGCCTATGACTTTATTTTTCCAGTCCAAAACAAAGAAAGACACCTCTGGAATCCCTCAGCAATATGGGTGAATGGCAACACAATCTTAAGGTCTCACAAGAAGGAGATGGGGAACAGTGATGTGGAAACAGGCCTCTGAGCAGGCATCTGGAAAGGACTACCTACTATATCAACACTCTTATCCAATGTTCAGGAGAACTGAACTCTGGGGACATGAGAAGACATGTAGAGAAACTAAAGTGGAAAGAGAGAAAGGCAAAACAATAAGAGTACAAAAAGCTTCCTCACACCTTCTTCCTGTCATGAAATCATTGGAGGTCATTCATAGTATGTTGCAAGATAATGTAAAGGTTTGGATACCAACCTCAGTACTTTTGAGTACTGACCGAATTATGTCAGTACAACTAGTATCTATTCACCTTAAATCAATCTGTGCAAAATGTCAGTCCCTTGAGAATGGATTCAAATTCAGCCTTTTGAAAAATCCCTTGTAGTTTACTGAGGGTTTCTTATTAATTAACTTTGGCAGGCTGCCACAGGAAGGTGAAAGCGAGTTTTGGGCACTTGCCGACTTACCCACAGTGAGACCAGATGTTCAAAACCACTTTCACCTCTGTATGTCCACTTATTCTGATAGTTAGCGTTTCATGTTCGGTTAGCATAAAGACATGAAGTTTATGGGAGTCAGCTAGTTTTTTTTTTTTTTTAATGGGGTAATTTTAGAAGGAGTTAGAGTAATTGGTAGGAACTATAGATGGCAGGAACTATAACCGTTAAACACATGTTCATTGGTTATAGGCTTCAAGACTTTAAGTCTTTATGCTAACCTAATACGAAATGCTAGCCATCAGAAGAGAACCAGTGGACGTACAGACGTGAAAATATTATATTGATATTGTATTGAACATCTTGTCTTACTCTGGGTAAGTCAGCAAAAGGGATACTACCCAAAGCATTCCTTGAAATACCAAGCAACACCACAGACCAATGGTTCATTTCAGACCATCTCAGACCTGGATCAATGAAAGATTTGGGGAGCATCATAAAACCAAAAGAAAAAAAAGTGAGTTTGGTGAACTCTTAGACACATGCAGGTATGTAGTGAGGATGCAGTATTACAGTAAGGTCTCGGTTTGTAATGCAAGTCAACTCTGATGGTTGCTGTTAATCAAATTCTTCCATATACCAAGACAAAGCATTCAGTACCAGTAGATCATCTAGTGTTGAAAACAATGTGCATACACTGAACTGTTTTACCATAGAGCTAAAGCCAAGACTCACCAGTGTCTGGACTAATCCAATGCAACTTTTGTTTTCATGTAGGTAGTATTCCACAAAACACTCGGTAGAGGCCTAGACAGAGACAAGAACAGATCCAGAGAGAAGAGGACAGACACTTGGACATAGAGGCTACTGTTGTTTGACATGCTTAGGAAGATGAGAGAGAGAGAGAGAGCGAGAGAGAGAGAGGGAGGGAGAGGGAGAGAAAACCAGAGACAGAAACAGGCAAAGAAAAAAGAAAGAAAGAAAGAAAGAAAGAAAGAAAGAAAGAAAGAAAGAAAAAGAAAGGACAGAGAGAGGAGGAGTTGTCAGTCATGAATTATGTTTGTGGAGAAAAATAAAAGGCTGCGGCAGCCAAGCATGTCCACAAGCTGGTATACATGTCAAAAACTCAGAAAGGAGACAAGAGAATTTGAACCCATGCAGAGCGCGGTGCTACCTTGTGTTCAATGGTAGTAAAACTTTGACTATAGCCCATGACACATTTCACAGAATTTAAGGAGGAATATGTGGCAAGCCAGTGGTATTCATCTCTTTTTCTGGTCATTCTGGCAGCTGTATGAAAGGATATTCTGCCAACAAGCAAGTGTTCACATAGAGAATACTTCATGTAAAATCATCACAGACACTCTCCAGTGAATAGGGGGTCTTTTCAACAGCACCTGAAAGGAAACAATTCAGAGTTTCGTTGGAACCCATCTGTTGCCCCATAAACTTAAGTTTCCGTAACATTTGGACATTCACAGCTCCCAAGTTGGATAATTGATAATCCTTGTGCTTCACATGTTGCTCTCCTGTATCAAAGAAGTTAATTAATGAGGAGCGGGGAAGGGCTCAAGGAACATTTGTGAAAGGAGTCTTTTCAAATTGGTGAAAGGCAGGGGAAAAATATAGAGAGCCTGAAAAATAAAGTTTTTATCTAGACACTCTAAACAAGGTGGCCATGTTAAGCAGCAGACCAGTCAAAGAACACAAAACTGCAAGGACGGTTTTGGAACAATCAAAGAAGAGAGAAGAGCCACATCTGAGAGGGCAGCGTCATCGTGATGGAGTGTTATGGCAACTTATGTTTGAGTGCACATATTCGTCTCCCACAGCTCATGAGCTGATGGATGTCAGATACTGTGCAGGATGAAATACTTGAACAGCGTTTTAAAGTGTTTGCACATGCTAAACAGAATGTGTGAATACATGCTGTAATATGTCCGTGCATTTCTCTGGGGTGCAAGCGTGACTTACAAAGATTTCTCTGGAATCTTCATGGAAAAGTGCTCCACCAGTCAACATCGATCTGCACAGTATCCTCCACAGAGCATTTGGCCCCAGCTGCTAGATCCGCATCAGTCTGGTAGACTCGTACCTCTTCATCTGGTGGACCCAGCTTCTCAGATTCCACTGCATTTGGTGAGGCCTTGGCCAAGGTGTTGAAGGCCCCTTGTACTGATTCATGGAGAATTAATGACGGTGTCAGCACAGAGAAAGAACTGCTGGGTAGATAACCATTCCAAAGAGAGATAATGCAGTGTGAAAAACAAAATGTACTGTCACTGATATAGAAGAGAGATGGCAACGCCTTGTCTCTGTCTCATGTCTCCTTTGACCAGTAGCAATCGCAGATATGTTAGCGCTGAGATAAGACAAGCTTTTTGCACGCATCAAAGGTGCACTATGCAAAATTGCCAAGGGTGAACTGAAGTGGGGACTCAGCTGAGAAAAAACTCCTTGTTTGACCGATCGCATGCTTATCCCACAATTTTTTGGCAGTTGAGTCTAAAGGTGACCACACTTCAGCAGTGTAGGACGCACGTCAATGTGGCTGCCTAGTTTATTTCAATGTGCACAACGCACACCAGTGGCGGCACGCTAGACGTGCATCACCGAGTGTCACCTTAACAGTTGACACCACTCTCCTATTTCTTGAGCCTTGTATGTTTTCTGCAATCAATTATGAATTGTACTGTACTTATGCCAAAAATTCCTGGGATAATGGAGTAGATGCATTTCAACAGCCATGTATTATCGACCTTGATAAGTTGGAGGTTGCTCATTACCACAATTCCCTCTCAGCATGCTGCACATTGAGAGGGAAACTCTAGTAAATGTATATGCAAGAAAGTAAAAGCACAAAAAAGAAGGGGTCTAATTATAGTAGCTAGAGGCCCATTGACCGGTATATTAAATCACCACATTAAGTTTTTAATGCCCAAAAAAAAGAGGTTTGCAGCGGAAAAGTTATTACATCTGGCTTATATATGCTTTGTCCAATAATGTAGTAGGCTATAATTTTTCACAGAAAATGTGTTAATTAAAAGTACCATCCTGCATTGTATTTGTATGAGATATATTGCAACCTGTTCTGCCAAGTTTTTGACTTAGCTTTTTTTCTTTTTTTTTCTTTTTTTTTTGCAGTTTATTGAGGAGAGAGCACACAGACACCTGCTGATGGTGATGGTCAGTGCTTATCTGATTGTTAAAGCAGACAACAGAGGGTCTGTGAGATCTAGGCATTCTGTTGTAGCCATTGCACATGCACAAGTGTCTCAACAGGACAACTAACAAAGAGAAGACGAATGAAGTCGAGGGAAGCCTACTGATGTATGTTATCCTTCAGAGACCCTTGTTGTCACAGGCGAAAGAAGCTCTCATCCATGTTTTTGTGTTAATTATACATAAAATCCCCTCATATGGCACACAATAATACCCTGAAGTACTGCATGTGAGTGCACACAATAACACTCATACACACAGACACATTTGAATGCAGATTAGTGCTACATATGTCACAAAGCTTGCAGCAGCTATTCCTTCCTTGTGGCGCGGATCTGTCTTTAAAACCCACAACTGTGAGCTGGGACTTGCATTGCCAGTTAAAAAACACACTCCTGAATTCGCTGACAGGTTATCTCCTTTATTCCAGGACTCCATATGAGGGAATTCTTAAACTCCCAATGCAGAGAAACACCACATACTGTACATTTACATATCATCCATGTCTGCATGTCAGGGGCAAGAGAGGGAAAGGGGAGGGGGAGTTTTTACCTCCCTCCAGTCTTTATTTCACGCTAATGGTGCATAGAGGGCAAGGACCATTAGCCCGCTTCATGGACTGTAGCAACACCTATTACACTGCTACAGTATAGCTTTCTGCAATGGGCCAACCCTACTCTATCACTGCTTACCCAGGACCTTTCCCAGAAGGTCAGGCTTCTCTAATGACTCGTGACTCGACTCATAAGGAGGAATGGAAAAGTGAATGGAGAAAATTGCCTCCACAGAAGGAGACGGAAAGAATAAGAGAGACAGCAAGAAAGAAAAGCGAGGAAGGAGAGATGAAACGACGAGGGAGAGGAACAGTTGGGTTAGTGATGGGGAAAGGAATATGTCAGGGACCTTGGTGACAGAAGAGTAGAGGCTTGGGGTTAAGTTGCATCATTTGGAGGTCATGGGGAGGCTTCTTGGGTTGACCTATAGAGTTGAGCTGCAGTAAGGCACGATCTCTTACTACCCCACTGATCAGTAACAGTCCCTTTTCCATCATGACAGGATAAGAGGGCCTTCCCTAATAATCAATCAGAAAAACCAATGACTGTTGTAACCCATTTCCTGCCCCATTGTGCAGTGATAAGTCCCTGACATTTTTTTTTCTTTGTTCTTTACAGACTTGCTGAAGGACTGACAAACTTTTTTTCTGATGAAAATTCACCCCAGTATCTTCAAGGAGGTGTCTTCTTTGTTAGAGCGGCCTCTAAATGGTACAGACTTGATCACCCTGTTCCCCTCCTGGAAGCAACCGGTGGAGATTGGAAAAGAGAGTGGAGGGGTACTGGAAACGTCCTTATAGATAATGAAGGTAAATGAATGATTAACTCAAACAGCTGAGTATTTTGAGATTTCATTAGAACTGCTCTGACTTTTGTTGACACAATCCTGCATATCATCACAGATGTTAATGATTTTATTGCTGTGCTATTTTACAGATGGTGTGTTTGAGATCATACTAGAACAAATTCTGGTGTTTACCTTTGGAGCTAACCGTTGGAGCCCCTGGTTTTTCCCTCTAATTTCATTCCCAAGACAGGACCAAAGTTCCCAGAAGCCAACACCTGTCTTGTAAATTTGAAACTTCCTATCCATGACACCAATGTACAGCCCACCAAGTTTACTTGTGAGGGCATTATTCAGGCTCAGTTCTTTGAAAGGACAAAACCGCAGCTGTTCAGGTAAACAAAACCCAAATGCAATTAAATAAATGACTAGAAATGTTTGGAACCTGTCACATGTTTCATTATTTGATTATTTTATGTCTGTGCTATTACAAGTAACCAAGAGTCAATATAGTAGGACATTAAAAAATTAGGTATATGGTCAAATAGTTTTCAAGGTTTAGCTGGTGGGCCAAGCACATCGATCTGCTTTAGTTTCATGATGTCTCCTCATTAGAAATTGTGGTTCCTGTTTAATTCCAGGTCTGTAGGTGATGACCTAACACACAATGTGAAATTACGTCATTTTATGTTTTTGTAATATCCCACCTGTTCAAAGTGAGCATGACGGTCAAAAGTTACTGTGCACTTAACCCTGTGCACAGTTTGATTGACAGGCCACGCAGCCTGTTATGAAAGCCTTCTCTGCTTTCTGCACAGCCCTGGATAAAAGCCAAACTCGTCTTACTCGCATTACATCGGTAATTGTGAAATATTACATTGCATGACTGAACATGACTAAATGAAACACACCCTGGTTGCGGTTACGCACATTTTTTTTTTCAATCATTTATTCCATTCAACATTCAAAACTTAACATACACTAGTAAATTCGCTGCACTGCCAGAGGGCTTTAAACTTTAAGCCCTGTAACATCAGGGATTGTCTCACCCCTCACACACTCAAACTTCCGCAACAGGGAAAGAACGAGAAAAATAGTAGGGGGGAATAAAGAATTGAAAGGATTTTTTTTTTTATACCATTTTTTAAGTTTGCACATTCTTTTCCCCTCTTTGGGCTTAAATGCCTTTACTGGATCAGGAGCGTCCCACATAGGCACCACACTCCAGCCCTTCCTCTCACTTGGATCCTGCTTTCTTCTCTGTGATTCCTTCCTTCCACCCTCTCATCCTGTCGCTGCTCGTTGAAATTGCTTGAAAAGTCATTTGGTGTAAGGCCAGCATCATTTCAATTTGGTTTGCCTGTACTCCTTGTGCCTTGTTCTTGAGTTCCTGTGCTGTAGTCTGCTTGCGTTTGTACAATAAATATTAACTTCTTCGGTTCCTTTGCCTTACATCTCCTGCGTTTGGGTCCACCTGCACTCCTCTGCTTAACAGTTTGAAAACCACTGAACCAGCTTCAAGCAGTAAAAGATGAGCAACACAACATGAGGGAAAAACAGGATTAAGATATGATCATATGATATAAACATTTTTTAAAGCTCTGACATTGACTATGATTTGGTGAATCAGGATTTTAGATGTATCATGAAATGGCTCGGATGTGACATTTCCAAGTGGCTGCCCACAGTGCACAGTTTTCTGTGAACGATAATAAATTTCATTTGAAAATAACATAACCTGAGTGAGCCAGAGCTAAAATTTAAAAATGGAAAGTCATGTTTGACACATAGTCCCCAAATGCTTTTCTTACCGTGATGGCTGTTTTTGTGAACCAGTGAAAAGCCCACGCTTGTTAGCTAAACCTCGCCTTGCTGTAATTACCTTAAAAGGCTAATGACAACAACATTTCTGCATCTGAATTCTGAAGCAAACGAATGGAACTGTATTTTTTTATGTCTAATTTTGCAAACCTGGAAGTGGGAGCTTCCGAACCATCACATGGATCTAATCACTTTAAGAGCAGCTGACCTTAGTTTCTTGAAATAGCCCTATCTGTAGTTATTTCAAGTATAAGCACTCAGTTGATTTCGTTAACAGGATAATCACTGCCCTGTTATTGCTCCATAGTATTAATTTTTATTTCTACTGCTACTTGTTTGTCAGATTATTAAACTGCTTCTGTTCTTTTGGCACAGTCTTTCGGCACCATATTGCCGAGGGCAATATTGTGCATTCAATACGCCACTCCCAGAAACTAATGCAATAACAATTCTGCAAAGCCCAACACATGGGATTTAAGGGGGCCTAAAACAACAAAATAACCACTGGCTTTGACAGCATCAATTGAAACAGAGAACTCAATAGGGAAACTTTGAAAGATAGAGTACAACATAATGTATGGATGTTTATGGCCCCCAAAAAAAGGTTTATAGTTGAAATACTGAGAAGAGTGAAGGATGTTCTCAAGTCAAGCATACTGCTTACCAGGATGAAATGTTGAATGAAAAGCAAAATGTTTAGAAGTAAACAATGCAGCCTTATAATATACCATCTGTCCTTGTGGGATAATGTATAAGTCCTGTTATCTTTTAGGGTTATGAGTCTTTGCACCAGCTAAGATGTTGCTGTTTGCATTTGTGTGTGTGTGTGTGTGTGTGTGTGTGTGTGTGTGTTTGTGTGTGTGTGCGCTTGTGTACATATTGGTTTGGCAGAAAGCAGATTAAAGAGTGAGTGAGGAAGTTGATTTCCACCCACAGTGTGCCAACAATGCGCAGGATTAATCAAGCCCGGCTCCTATCCAGGCAGGTTAATTAGGGTTAAAGGATAATTAGGACACCATTAAAAGGCAGACAACCCCAGAGGACCCTTAATCCAGACAATGTAAGTTTGTTTGTTTGTGGATGAGTGTGTGCATATGTGCAAAAAAAAGTGTTTGCGTGTCTGTGTATGTGTACGGCTGTGTGTTTGACTGCATATGTGCTTTTGTGAATAGTATGTGTGTGTGTTTGCAGGTGTAAGTGGGCATCTACATGAGGTTATGCGTTTTATGTTTGAGGTGGATGGTTCTGGTTGACCTGGTTGTAAGTGACTTGACATTATGAACCTCACTGAAGGGATGTTGGCTTAAGACTAAGACTGAAAGACACTGTGGAATTCAACTTAAAACACTCTGACCCTTTAATAATCGGGTTCCTGTTATCAAAGTCAAACTACAATTCTATCTGCATAAGTCTCATAGAAAAAAATGTTTGTTTGTTTGCTAACAGACATTTACATTAAGATTACACATAATACATGCTACACAAGATGATCCACTGCTGTGTTAGAGCTACAGGGAACAGTTATTAATACCTAGAATGACTTCCAATATAACAGATCAGACATAAATGTGTCAGGGATGCCCTGAAACATCCTCTTTGTCCCCCCTCCTCCAATGAAACAGATTGCTTCCATTTTGTGGTAACAAATGAGACACCAGAATGTTTCCGTGACAAATTGGAATTGATTTGAGCCCTGGCTGAGATGTCTAGGGTTGTGACCCCAGATGCTAAAAAGCATTTTTCCCTTTTAGCATTCTGCCCCACACAGCTCCTTCCTTGCAGGCAAGATTTTAGAGCGCGAATAAAATCAATCTGCATTATCCTTTCAGTTTTTTATTCAAGCACACCTCACCATTTCAGTCAATTGCACTGGCATTTAAAGGGCTAACACTGTTTTGCTTAGACTTCAAGTCAGAATTAGGATGTAAAAAAAAAAAATCTTCCCCCGAATAATGAATGAGGTGTTTAAGAATTTTGATTGTACAACCATGCCATGCATAAAAATGTCAACGTAGTAATGATGCCTTCATTAGTTGAAGTTGTTTACATCTAATGATTCACCCAAAGCAGTGATGGTGGTAATTAATATAACAAAGCACCCACAATACTTTATAAGAGGCTCATGACATGTCTTGAAACATGTTATGAATAATTGATACTCACCGCAAGCTAGAAAATTAATTTGCTGACATCAAACTTGGAGAAGAGAGAACACAAGTTTAGACTACCTGATTGCTTTTCCCACAATTCACTCTCATGCTGTCTTTTCTTGTTTTGCTCTGTGGGTTTGGGAATGGGGTGAGAAGCCACCGCTTAAGTGGGTAGCCACTGTCTTCTGTAAGATTTTATTCAACAGTGTTATCAGTTCCAAAGCAAAAACTGCATGGTCTGACAACCGGCAGCCAGATATCACACGCCCCAAACCCTCAGACCGTGTCTTCAAATAAATGAATCACAGGATGATCCAGGCCATCCAGCAACTGCATTTGTCAGCATCCTATTTGCATCACAGACAATTTGGGTATTAAAAGAATGAAAATGCCCCCGGATAACATAGGCAAATTCATTCTATGTATGATATGCAATATCAGACAGACTTTTCTTGTAGATTAGTCATGGAAGATGAGAACATGAATATGTCAGGGTTGGGCAGGGAACACCGACAGAGGTGGTATAAGTGCCCGTGGAATAAGAGTGACATACCAATTGCCACTTTTCAATCTTGTCATCACTCAAAAATGTTCCCCCAGTAAGCGTTTAGAGAGTTTTTTTTTATATATATATGTGCGATATGCAGTGTCAGATGATTGCTGCTTGAAGCTTGGGTACTTTTTGGCCTGTGGCACTGAAGTGTGCCAATTGATTTTGTGGATACTGGATATCAATATAAAACAAGCATCATCAAAGGTTCAGCAAATTTGATCCAGCAGTGTCCGAGATACAAACTTTTTGCCTCATTGGCCTGTTAGTGGTGCTGCGGTGGGCCAGTCAGTTTCAATTTGTAAAAGTCAGGTTTCAACATAAAGCCACATCATCCCATCCAAGGTGTGTCAGGCCAATGGTATCTGAGACATCACAGCTTGATGTTTGGGGACTTTTTGGCTTGTTGGTGGCAATTTGTGGGGCCAGTAGAGGTCGAATAATACTTATGTGCTCAAGTACAAATTGGCCTTAAGTTTCATTTTGTATACGCTGGTTATCATTATAAAAATGCATCATTCCCCAAAGGTTCATCAGATTTGACCTGGCAGTCTTTGAGATATTTAGCATGAAGCTTAGCCCTGTTGGCCTAGAGGGGGCGCTGTGGTTGCACAATCAAGTTTTTATTCTGAATGTCACACCCCAGTGTCCAATCCATGGTCCCTTATCCAATTTTTGATCATGGGTGACAATCATTTGCATCAGTTCTCACGAGAAAATGATAGGCAGAAACAAAGCTCATTGTAATTATGAACATGCACAGCTAATAAATTATTACAAAACTGTAAAAGGAAAAAGTAATACACAACTGCACCAGAGATGTCTTCACACAGCAAAAGGTCCCCGATTTGCTGTGTGAAGACATGTGAGACCTGCTTCCTGAGCTCCTTCCTTAACAAAACAGATAGATGAAGGGACAGTCGGCAAATTTATCAACATAAAATGCCACAGGTGTGCTTCAGTGAAGACAGAAGCTTAGCAAACACACTGATAGTGAGACTGTAAAGTAGCACTGGGCATTTTATGCCGTTTTATTTTTATTTCTATCTTGGAGGGCGATATCTCGGGGCCTCCTGTGAGCTGACTGCAGCCTGGGTAATTCCTGAGCTGCGATAAGGGGCGGGATAAGCATAATGAGGTTTGGAGGTGTGAAGTTTTCGCTCAGTTTAAATGGGGATGGTAATTCTCTGTGACTTCTTATACCTCTGTGCTTGTTTAGTGTCGTGACCATGGCGAGGAATTTCAATAGAGGTTTATATTCACAAACAAGTCTCTTAACACGTAGCTGTGTGTGTGTGTGTGTGTGTGTGTGTGTGTGTGTGAGGAGGGTGGAGGGGTAGCAGTCAGTCACTGATAAAAACTGATGTGGTACAGTGGTTGTGCTTAAATGCCATCTAGACTTTACTAATATTTTTTTGCTATTTCTAATGTTGCGTTTATAAAAGCCATTCATGTGCATAAATCGGGTGGGGGATGTGTATCACCTGATGCATGGCACATGTATGTTGCTAATTTCAAGGGGTAAGATTGGAAGGTACCATCAGAAATTATATTCATCTTGTCTCTATAGAGCAGAGAACAAAGCTGCATCCAATAGGTCCAGTGAGAAATGGTAAAAGAAGCCTACCTGCCACAGCACCCTGGGTTATATATCATGTTCATTTTTAAGATGTCTTTGAGGAGTGTATTGTACCTCTCAGAAAAACTGCTCTGTAGCTTGTAAACTCTCCAGGCCTAGAGCCATGTGACTTTCATGGGAGAAATCACTTGATCTTGATTAAACATCTGGAGCAAAGGAAACGGGGAAAGAAGAGGTTTAAAAGGCTGAGAGGCAAGAGAAGCAATTTTATACTTGAAGTGCAAAGAAAAACACAATTACTGGAGGGGGAGAGGAGAACGGGAGAGTGGTAATCAAATGCTTGAGTGAGAAGATGAGCCCTCTGCGTTGACTGAGGTTGAGGTCAAACAGACCACATAGGACCGGTTAGCACAACAGAAAATACTGAACCTCGTCTCAGCCAAGGACTGTCGATCCTCATAGCATTACATACAAATATTATATAATATATATCTGTACACACACAAGGAAACAGAGACAACAAGTGAATATTTCATATGTCCACATTTACACATTATACAACAAGATGAGTGCACTCAGTAGAGTGCAGATCTCCACCAGGCCTGTGTGGGGACACAATGGCTATATAAAGTAGATGGTTGTTGTTGCTTTGTGCCACAACTCATTGTAGAGAGGGTGAGAAGATTAGGCAATTTAGTCCTCTGACCTATGAAACAGTGACGGCTGTTTTACACTTCATTTTTTACAGTTGTGAAGCATCAGGCTATTGAACCTATTTTAACCCCCACTTGTTGACAGATTACATCAGACATTTAAACAGAGTCAGTGTCTGTGTTCTGTTGACTTTCTGTTGACTTTCTTCGTCAAAACTCGCCCAGAAAACACAACAAAAAATAAATAAATAAATAGCCTGTTAGAATGATAGACCCAGTTGTATACGAATGGAGATGGAGGGATAGAGCTGCGATGGTCGAGCAATGAATGCAGTGAAGGAGTATTGAGAACAAACATTTTTTCAAAGATTTTGTTTGTGTCCACATACTTTTTTTTTTTTCTGAGCACCAGCATCTTTTCGCAATTGTTCCCAATGAGGAGAGTGCGTATGCATCAGCATGTGGCCGCCTAGAGAAAAAGCGCTGCACCATCGTCTTGTTTCAGAGCGCTCCGACTTTTTTGTGCAGCTGCTGCCACTGCTTTTACTTGAAAATCTCTGAACTTTTCAGAAAGACGCTGGTGTCGTCACTGTCGCTCCTTTTCAGGCGACCAATCAGGGGCTCACCTGGTCACCTGACTTTAGTCAACCCAACTGACTGAATAATGAATGGATAGTAACAAGCAAAGAAGCGATGCTAGTCTGTCATACACAGCCGTTAGCATAGTAGGCTAACAGGCAGTAGAGTGGTGATATGTTGATATTTCAATATTGTTGCCATAGACACAGAGCATCATTTTTTTCCCTCAAGTACTTCATCCCATCAGCTCCCCATCACCCTGCCAGTGCTTTTCTGCTATGTGGACACAAGCCCTAACTGCACTTGTAATTATAAACTGATAGTCCCACGCACACACCCAATCAAACATATAATGCCCTGGCCGAGAAAATGAAGCTATTTATATATTTAGATTTGAAACATTGCTTCATTTAACTATATGGTGCTCTGTTGAA
>OMLF01048093.1:0-12630 GCA_900302615.1 Holocentrus rufus | reverse complement strand
TTGGGTTCCCAACTCACTCCCAACTATCTAGCTGCAACAGCTCAGTATCTGTCTGATATGAAGGATTGGTCTCTTCAGAATGAGTGACACTGCTGCAGTGATTGATTAGTTGGGCTGGTGTCCTTGTATGTAGCTACAAGTAGCCTGCATAGCATTGTGCAGGTTAGTTATTCTTGGTCCTTCAACTATCACTATGAAGTATGTGCTGGGAACCGTGTCATAGTTTTTACTGCAGTGTGTGTGTGTGTGTGTGTGAGAGAGAGAATGATGGTATATTTTATGATCTTGAGTTGTGCTGATTCAGAGGCTCTCTTTAGGAAGGGGAGGTGTGGCTAAGTAAACATCTATAATATTAGATTTATTACCCCAGATGGCCTCTTGTCTGACAGGTTGAATAACTGAGATAGCAGGGTTTCCCTGTATCCAAGTCACCCTGCTTAGTAGTACAGTGTATTTTATGTGCAAGAATAGCCTCTGTAGTCAGTGTGAAATAATACCCTTTATTCATATTGTCCCTATCACATTTTGCTGATTTATGTATGCACATATGGGCAAACTGTGTGAGACAAAATGTTCCTGCGTCATATGGCCTGTAGTCTTCTATGGTGAGATATGAGACCTCTCTTCTTTCTCGTGGCGAAACCATCTGTCTAGCAAAACATGCAGTGCATACTCGAGTTATGGGGGCAACCATAGTAACAGCAACAAACAGCTTTGACTGACCAACTGTTTGAATTTCCTTCTATGAAATGGGACTCCTGTCTCCACAACCAACCATGTTATTTAATCTATAATATGTAAACATATTACTTTCATAGATTTTTTTACTAGTGAAGGAGCATTGCTGGAAACATGAGGAACATAATGTTCAACGCAGTGCACATCGCTCACTTCCTGGATCCAGACCATTCTTGTAAATCTGACTCTCTCAGTGTTCTTGGGCATTAAATACTTTCTCTTCATCTCTTCCCCGATTCCTAGGCAAAAGACAATGACAAGGATAAAGCCAAATTAAGTCTCAAGGGCCTTAAGGCTCAGAAGAAGAGGAGGCCTGCCGACAACTCAGGTACTCACAAACACTGACTTGCACTTTCCACCAATCACCAATGTTCAAACGCAGAGCACAACTGGGAAGCAAACTATCTGTGATGTGTGAATGGTATTATGGGATTAAACATGGGCCACCGCTTCTATAAACTACACTTTTCAATTATAAATGATATTATTATGTAAATTTCTGTTTCATTTTTGTTGAAAATAAAAGTATTTCAGGCTGTATTTGTGCATATTACTTCCAATTATGTTCAACTAGACCTTTTTCACAGCAGGTGGTAAACACAGGTGTGACTAATGACATTAATTAAGTGAACCAGAGCCTTTTCAGTGAGCGAGCATGCACAACACTAGGGCTTATTATATCTAAATGTAATGGAGTCTTAATTTATGTCATTAGTAACACCTGTGTTTACCCTGCTGTTCATGTCAAAGTGGCTGCAGTGAAAGGTCTATTCAGCCTAAGACCTTTTTTGTATTTGATGCTGCTCTATCTTCTTTGTCTTTCTATGCTGTGAAAAAAACGAACAAAAAAAAGTTGAATGAGTTTTATGCATTCCAGGGTGACGGATATTTCACAATACTTTGAGAAGTGTAGTTTAGTAGCAGCAAAATGTAATTTGGCAATAAACCCTACTCTGTTTGTCCCACTTTAGACACCTCCTCCTCCCTGAATGAGCCTATACTGCAGGAGCAGGTAGAAAAGCTCAACAGGCAGAATGCAGAGCGTTCCCATGGAAAAGCAGAGGCCGAGGGCCAGTGGAATGGTGAGGGAGGAGGAGGAGGAGGAGGAGGAAGGGAGCTGGTGAAGCTGATCATGGATGGACCACACGCCTCTGCCAGTGAACCAGAGGAAGAGGAGGAGAGGAAGAAGAGAGATAAGGGTAGAGAGGAGGAGGGTGAGGGGGGTGTCTTTGAGGATTCAGAGCCTGAGGCAGAGAAGGAGAAATTTGAGGGAAAAGGAGAGGAGGTTAGTTTGGAGCAGGCTGTCAAAGAAGAAGATGATGGGGCGAAGAGGAGTGAAGGAGAGGCAGAAAACTCATCAAAATCACCACAGGTCCTCAATGCCATCGCAGACATTCCCACTCAGACCAGCGGGACCAGTTCCCTACCACAGGAAAGGTACTTCTACACACTTTGCACAATTTTCATTTCAAAACTGCAAAGAACTAGAATTTCTTTGTTCTATGCATGAAAAAAAAGTCACCATTTATGACATTTTTTATACATATCTAAAGTGCAGAATTTTTTCATTTATTTTTATTTAACCTGCATTTAACCAGGCAAATCAACCAAGAGCAAATTCTTATTAGCAATGATGGCTTGGCAAGAGACAAAAGATTTCATGATGGGAAATTTGAGAAAAGGAGATGAAGAAGTAATATTACTAAATGAAGAAAGAATCAATTCATGAAAAATAAGCAAATCCATCAATACATACATACACACGTGGGATGGAACGAGAATGAGACCTAACTAGTTAACGATTTAATTATTATTTATTTGTGCTATATTTCACTGTGTATAATGATATGCTGCTGTTCTTGGCAAGGACACTCTCCTTGTTAAATGAGGGTTAAATAAATGAAAATAAAATAATGTCATTGTGTAAACTTTGTGTGCACAGCTCTGAGGAGGTTGGCGAGGTGGCCACTTGCAGCAAACGCCGTGTCACAGAGGAAGAGCCGGCGAAGGACGACCTCAAAAAAAGCCGCGTGGAAGACAGGAAAGAGGGGCGGACAGCGGAGGGGATCGAGCCACAGGGTTCCCAGTCAGAGGAAGCAAAGACAGAAGTGGCAGAGGAGGGAGAGCCATCAGTGAAGAAATACATCATCGGTGAGACATGGAGTTTTCTGTGGCGCCTCTAAAGAAAACCGATCCAAGACAAAATGGACTTTGTAATGGGTGCATCTAAAAAGTCATTACAGGACAGCCGTCTCTCCACAGAGACTCGACCTTGTTGTCTATTGGTGACATTTGACTTTTAGTTCGTCAGAGTGTAAAGCAGACCAAGGGGCACAACATAACACCATGCATGTTCGAGCGTCACCAACATGTCAGCCGGCACAGCTGCCAAAGTCGATAATGAGATGCTGGCATGCTGCTATTTCCATCCATTAAGTTCCTAGAGACTGAGGCCTCTTCCTCATTTTCTCCCTATATCCTACACAGGACCGCATCACTCAACGTTATTATCTTCTTTCTCTCAATCTTGTCCCTTTGTGACCTCTCTGTCTTTTCCTCAGACTCCAGCCCCCCACCTTCGGCCCCTTTTGACCACCGCATTGTGACTCCCAAACCCCACCAGATCGCCACCTTTTACACCATCAACAGAGACGAGGTCCTGGGAGGGTGAGTGACAAAGCTGAAATGAGGAAAAGCAAAGTCAGGCCATCACCCCTGCCCCGACATACACACGCACATACACTGAACCATTGAAAGCCCGGCTCTCGTAACAGCGGACTCAGGCCGTTTATTTTTATTTCAGTCTGTGAGAGCCTCTTGCCGACAAACACACAGAGACACGCATTCTCAGACCCGCCGGTCTTCTCTAATGAAATAAGAGGGGGGTCTCACACCCTGTGCTGGGGCAAAGTAACAGTTTTTTCCGCTCCCTTTTTATTGCCCCCTCAAGGGCAGATCTTTGTGAGCCTCGGGCGGCATTTACGTAACAGGGCTAAATCCTGCCTCTCAAACTGGAGATTACCCCTCAGCATGCAAGCACATCTTTCAAATAACTTACATGATGACACAGCGCATAATCCTTTTAACTGAGGGGGCTTATGACTATGGTGTGTGTGTGTGAGTGAGTGAGAGAGTGGTTCTTGATGAATCCAAAATTCAATATCCAAGATGAAGTAATGGTATCTTTGCTTACTCTACCCCTTGCATCTCTGTGTTTGACCCGTCTCTGTGTTTGATTTGCTTTTACAAGGGGACGTTTTGGACAAGTCCACAAGTGCGTGGAGAACTCGTCTGGTCTGACCCTGGCTGCCAAGATCATCAAAGCCAGGAGCCAGAAAGAGAAGGTACAGCGATGATCTGCCAGTTAATGTTGGATATGTAACAAAATACTTTAATAGGGGTCCCGGCGTATATTTCATTGGCACTGAGATGCCAAATACCCGAATGTCTAACGGATAGTTACTTTGACTATGGCTAAGCACCGTAAAGAATTACATTTTAAAAATAGACACAGCGTACTGACCCCGGGCGTGCACATGAGGCAATTTGTCAGTCTCATCATGTCCTCCGAGAGTGATGTGGGACGCGATAGAGGTCAGATGTCCGAGCATACCTCTGTGGTTACATTATCATCTGAGATACTCAGAAAGCTCACTGCCGACCAAAAGCCAACCAAAGCACAGCAAATCCTTGGCTGGGTTAAGTTGCCGTCACCGTTCAGCCTCTACTGGCCCCTCTGTATGTCTGTATGTCTGCATCTTGTCTGGTCAACATCTCTGTCCTCTGTTTGCCAAGCTGGTGGTGTAACAGTATATCTACAACCTACAAAAAAAAAGAAAAAAAAATCAGTAATTTTATTTGCCTGGCTGTCTGTTTGCCGGCCTGTTTGTGTGTTTGTGCTCCTCTGATTTCTGCGCTGGTCTGTCTGTCTCTCAGGAAGTGGTGAAGAATGAGATCCAGGTGATGAACCAGCTGAGCCACGCCAACCTCATCCAGCTCTACGCCGCCTTCGAGTCGCGCCATGACATCATCCTAGTCATGGAATAGTAAGTTGCCATATATGTGTGTGTGCACGTGCGTGTACATGTGCTTGCGTATTATTGGCACAGGGTTTAAAGCTATTTCAGGCTGTGATTGTGTTGGTTCCCCTTCATTCCTCAGTGTGGATGGAGGGGAGCTGTTTGACCGCATCATTGATGAGAACTACAACCTGACAGAGCTGGACACGGTGCTATTTATACGCCAGATCTGTGAGGGACTGCAGTACATGCACAAGATGTACATCCTCCACCTCGACCTCAAGGTAAGCCCACGGAATGTCAGGTTCCCATATTCTTTGCATCATCATTGGCAGACTATTGGTATTGTGCAGTATCCACTTTTAAAAGCAATATCGGCATTGGCCTGATTTTATTTTAACTTTAAATATTTGGCTGCTTGTGGAACTGGCACTTGTGTAGCCTTGTGGTAATGTGACACTTAATACAACTGTAAGATAAGCACCAGTGTAAAACTAACATGGTATTTTATAAAAAATATCTTAAGACATGCCTGTCTGAAAAGCTTAACCTGCACCTGCATTGATATTGCAATTTTTACAAAAATGCATACTGAAATTGGAAATGGCTGTTATTGGTGACAAGATATCAGATATTGATATCAGCTTCAATAAAACATATCTATGCATTACTAATAGTTACCATAGCAGTAACATTTTAGCATAGTAACATTTCACTTTGTGCTCTCTTTCAGCCAGAGAACATTCTCTGTGTCAGCAGAGCTACAAACAAGATCAAAATCATCGACTTTGGTCTGGCCAGGAGGTAAAATAGCTTTGTTTCTGTCTCTTCACCTTTTACAACTGGAATTTATTCGGCCGTATGTTCCTTATGGTTCTGTGTTTCTCTGTGTTTGACAGGTATAAACCCAGGGAGAAGCTGAGGGTTAACTTTGGAACACCTGAGTTTTTGGCTCCCGAGGTTATCAACTATGAGTTTGTTTCATTCCCCACGGACATGTGGAGCCTGGGTGTCATCACTTACATGCTGTGAGTCATGGACACACACACACACACACACACACCAATACAAATGCACAGATGCACAAGCACACAGCCAGTGACATCCCTCACCTCTGTGTCCTCTCTGTGTAGGCTGAGTGGTTTGTCTCCGTTCCTGGGGGACGACGACAACGAGACACTGAACAACATCCTGGCCTGCCAGTGGAACTTTGAGGAGGAGGAGTTTTTGGACATTTCTGAAGAGGCCAAGGACTTCATCACCCGTCTGCTGGTGAAGAGCAAGAGCTGGAGGATGAGCGCATCAGAGTCCCTCAGACACCCCTGGTTGTCAGACCCTAGCCTGCACTATCTACTACATCAGAAGGTAAAGCCTATGTTATCAACATTATTTTTTTCTTCAATTCAGTTTTTCTTCAATTCAGCTTCAGTTTCCTTCAAAAGGTGCAATTCAAAGTATTTTGCATAACAAATTTAGAAAGTACCAGTAGATGGCAAACACGAACAAATGTACACAAAGCTGCATGCTGCAATGTACCAATTCAGTGAATTCTCTGTCATCACAGAAAAACAAGTGCCACTCCACACACGCCCCTCCTCCAGAGAGCTAGACAGGTAAGTACAATATGTGCCAGGCAACAAACACACTTAGCAATGAATTTATCAGTCTACAGTATCAATTTCAATCTGTTCTGAATATTATGGTGATATACTAGAAGGTATAATTTGTAGTATTATCAATATTTTGAGTTCATGTGCAGTAATCATTCTGCCAATGTGACAATATGTCGTTCCAATATATCACTATGTTCAGTATGTGGATACAGCTTTGTGCTATATCTTTATGTAAATCCTATATATAAAATGCAATTTATACATTGCAAAAAATCTTCAAGATTTGGTTTCATATTGAGTGCTCAAATCTTGTTTTTCTTAAAAGAAGTGAAAAAAACTGTCAGTGGGATGAGATAGTCTCACTTGTTTCACTTGTTTCAGGACTTTTCCTGGGAACAAGTATGAACAAGTCAGAATAAGGGAAATCAGCATCTAGAAAATGACACTTCAAGAAAATTCTGGAAACAAACATTTTTTCACTCACTTTAAGAAAAACAAGACTTTACTTCAAGACTGAACCTGAGGCTAAATGACTTGTTAAGCTAGAAATCTTTGCAGTGTATTATTTATTGCTTCTTTTACCCACTTACCCTCCCTCTTACCTCCCTATCCACCTTTCTGTCTTGTCTGTTTCACTTGCAGAAGGACTGTGAGGCCCTCAGCATGTCTTTTTGACAACACAGGGCCTCAGTGCCCAACACTGGACCAATGCTGCTGTACCTATATGGCTACTGGATAACTACTCTCTGCCTTGCACCCTCACGTTAGCTTAGCACCACTTAGCTCGTAGTCCTGACTTGTGACAGAATAGTGTGTGGCTAGCAGGAAGTCACCTCTGACCTTTACTGTTGGAGTGACACCACCTCTACCTCCATGGCACAGACTGCCTGCCAGAGGGGTTACTTTACTTACAGTATGTAGCACAATACTTCAGACTGAATCAATGATAAATTTATGGCATGTAATTTACCTGCTTAGGCAAAAGAGTGACCAGGCCAACCTGTATCACAGTGGTGAATCTAAAACTTCATAGGCAAAAGCCTCTGGCCTTTATTTATTGTGACTTTTAAAAAGATACAACCTCATTTGGCCACGCCATGCATAACACTGTTATGGTAAAAAATGACAAATGATATCAGGGATGGTATCTGTGTTTCCTCTAATTGGAAATCATGGGTCTGATCAAACACTGGTAACACATTCGTCTGTGCAATGGCTCCCTCTAAAAATGATAAGTTTCTTTTGTGTTGCCCCAGTTTGTTGCATGCTTTGCACTTTATGTTTATTTCTCTGAGAATCAGCAACCAACTTGCCAACCAACAACTACACTAAATGCTACTATTTAAATGTTTTGTGAACACAGAATTTTTCAAGTCTTATAAATATATTATTCTTTCTCCAGTGTAAGGTACAAAATACATTTTGAACTTGGTTTCCATCAAAAGTAGCTCAAAATTGGACTAATTTTTTGTACATAACACAGTCATGCATACCCTCATTCACCACCAAACACAGAATATCTCATCGACAGGATGCCTCCCTGCCTGGTTCTCCCCTCTAGCCATATTTGGCCCAAATTGCTGGTACATCTTTATTGCAGCCTGCATTGCCTTCTGTATGCATGCATGCCACTAGCTTGCCTTTCCTTCGGCAGTTTGGAGTAGCCCTCTCACCTTCCATGAAGGCATCACGAACAACAGAACACTACCTATGATTCAATGTTTATGACTGAAGTTGGTTCTTATGTTCATGTATTATACTGGTTCAACACCAGACTGTACTTGAAGCGCAAAGCTTTATTCAAGATGTGTTTTGAGGAGAGACAAACAGCATTACCATTGGTTATGCACATGTGTAAATGCACAGTTTGGTTTTACAGTGAGTTGATAACACAGCGTAGAAGATGTTGGTCTGTGCAGTATTGTCACATTTTTCACAAGCTATAAAAAGTTGGATGACGCTCAGTGGTTACCCATTACAGTTTGATCTCCTTTTACCCTTTGAAAATGCAAGCTTTGTGATTTTGGATACTTGTTTATTTGAATTTATGATACTTTTTTCAAGTTTTCTTGTGTACTGAAGCAACAAATGTAGTAAACAAATGAAGAAATGAATAAAGCAAATTACACTAGGAAGTCAACTGTAATTCAACGTGTCTTGGAATGCACTCCAAACTAAAAGAGTGTGAGAAGAGTGCAGATCTCCACCCGGGCTCTTGTGGGGATACAATGTCTAAATAAAGCAGATAGTTGTTAGTGCTTTGTGCCATAACTTGTTACAGAGAGGGTGGGTGGGGTTTTCCATGATGGCTTTGATCTTGTCCCTCGTCCAAAGTCCCGAGAAGATTAGGCAAATTATTCTGCTGTTGTATGAAACAGCAACAGCTGTTTTACACTTCATTTTTTACGTTTTAACCTGTTTGATGACAGATTACAACAGTCTCTTACACTTTTTTAAAGTGTTAGTCTCCCCCTTGTGTCTGCTCTGTGTTCTGTTGACTTTCTTCGTCAGCAGTGTGTTTTATGAACTTGCCCAGAAAACGCAACGCACGTCCTGGATTATTTCACTCACAATTGGACCGAGTACAGCCACAGTAGGATTTAAAAAAACAAACAAACAAACAAACAAACAAAAACATAACCAGTAGTAAGCCAAGAATGAGAGGGAGATGGCAGCGATGGTTGAACGAGCTAGACAAAGAATGGAGTGAGGGAGCGTTGTAGTGACCCAGTGAACAGTGACGGCACAAGAAAGCAGTGACGGTCAAGCAAGCTACACAATGAATGCAGTGAGGGAGTGGAAGTTGCGAGAACAAAGGTTTTTCAAAGTTTCTGAATCACTGCCATCCCAAGAGGTTCTTCCTCATACTGTCATAACTATGCACAAAAAAATGTAGGCTGATAGGCCCGGTAGTTTGTGAGATTAGCTGCAGACAGACACAAAGACACACAGACACACACATGACCAAATGCATGATCTAATAAATGTAGGAAGTTCTTCTGCAGAGGCAAGCAGACAGATTTCCTCAGTGCAAAACTGACACAAATTGTTCGGTGTACCACTAGAGAGCAGTGTTGCACACATGGCAAGTGTTTGACAAATGTACAAAAACTGAAAGAGTATATCTTTGAACAGTGCGTGCCCTGCTCCTTCAGACCCATGTGAAGCACACAGATGAGGCAGCCAGTTCTGTCCTGTTTGCACGGCCAATCTTAACGCCAGTCATCAATGCAGTTCCAGTGAAGCACAACACCTGGAGGCATCATCACATCACACAGCCAGATAATAAACACCAGGATCCAAACCCCATTTAGAAACTGAGATCCCAGTGTATTCCATTCAGTTTCATTCACCTGTAAAAACAAACCCCTCCCTGTGCATGGTGAGATGTTTTTTGGCTTTTTGGAAGAGAGAGAGAGAGAGAGAGAGACAGAGAGAGACAGAGAGAGAGCTGGTGAAATGGGGTCAAAGTGAAAGTTTTTGGGGAGAAAAACAAGAACATTTCATCAGTTGATATGCTGAGGTGGAAGACAGTTCCAATCTGAGGGGGAGCCTTCTGATTCCCTTTAAATATATGAGCTGAGAACTACTTAACTAGTGTTTTACATATAAACACGGCCAGATAATGGAGTGTAATGCTCGATTTACCCTGTCATAAAACACTCTTGATTTAATTTTATCTACATGTGAAAAATCAAGTTCCATTTTATCCCCGTATTTTCACAGCCATCAAAATATCATTTTGGTGTCAAAAACTGAACTTTCCATATCATTGTAAATCAAACCTCTTAAGCAAGTGAGAGGCTATGGGAATCGGGAGAGGAACTCCAACTCCATCCAAATTTAATTAGTCAACATAAACAATTTCACTAACTCATCTTAATGAAATCTTCATGATCTGTTTATTACTGTCTAAATCGAGTTCCTGTAAAATACACACTGAGACACATGCTTTCTATTCACCAGTAATGGGATAAGCAGCATAGAGAATGGTATACAATGGTTCTCACCACTGAGCACAGAATAGACTGAGCGCTAATATATTTGTTTAAGACAGATGTTATAGAATGGAGGCAGATAGAGGAAATAGATTAAATTCGCCCTTTCTCTCCTCTTTTCCGTCACGGTCCTTGTCAGTCGTTTGGTGGTAACCCATCTCTTTGTAGACACACACACAGGACTACTCCGAGAGTTCAAGGAAACTCTGAATTGCTCACATTTGAAAACTGATGTGGATCTGTATGAAACCCACGGACAGGCCTTCACTTGACTGACATTCAACTTAAAATTACAGTTAAAAGTGGCCCTGGAGAGCGTTTAAAGGCTTGATTCCAGTCTGTGGGCGAACGTCCTCCATACTTCTACCACCTGGACGACGGGCTGGAGCAAATAAAAACCAGACTCCCATGTGCTGAGGTCAGAGCTGAATAGCCATGGGAAATGCTGAGAGACAGGACTCAGCACCGAACCTGCCAATCAACGGCATGATATCAGCACCCAGGGGATATGGTTAGTGTGAGGGTCGGCGAGGAGGTTTCGCTTTATTCCACTGTCAGTGTAATAAACTGTTATATCAGTCTGCACAGCTGTTCAGCATGACCCGAGCTGAATCCACCTCGATCCAACGGGATCTAGTGCAGAGTGTGAATGTCGAGGTAGGGGCCAATGCTAAAAAATCCCCTCGTTACCGAGCCAGCCGGCAAACAATCAGACATCCTCTCCTGCCTTCTGTTTTCTGTGATTTCTTATTCCACTGCTTGCCACTTTTTCTCTTTCTCATCTGTATTTCCCTTTTGCGTCAGCCGCTCTCTCTCTCAGTTGATTTCAATTCAATGAACTTTGCTGGAATGACACAATTCAGTATATACTGCCAAAGCGTTGGTGGTAATGCCATAGAAAGTGTAGTAGAATAGAAACATACATTAAACGATATTAATTCGAAGAAAATGTAGGAGTGGTGTATGCTGATATATAAAATGTAAATTCTTTTATTGGTATATTTTAGTTTGTTGGCTGGTTTTTATTCACTGTCTCAGTGGTTGTGGCATGTTAAGACGTATTGGGCAGCAGTATTATCTGCTTCACACTCACCCATCAATATTCTGAGTTTATTCTCTCCATCTAGAGATGCTAAATTTAGAACTGTGTTGCTGAATTTTTAGAGACAGTGCTCTTAGATCTGTGAGAAGTTCCCTCTCTCTCTCTGCTCAGACCAGTTGGGTGACAATCTCTCAGACACACGACAGTCTGAGCAGGAATGCAAAGTGATTATCAAATCTCCCCAAATTACTGACTATGAATGGAAACTTCTGACAGCAAACCAGTTTGCTGGGACAGGTCTCTCAGCGCCTTTCAACAACAATCTATCAACTAAACTTGAAAATCTTGAGAATCAAGTTTACTGTACTCATGGGCGCACAATGGATGTATTGCATGTGTGTGATGTCAACCAGCTTTAATTGAGACCTTGTGTAGATCCTGTTTTGCAACTAGGGCAGTAATAGAGGTGAAGTGGGAGGGGTAGGAACTGATTTGCATGCATATGTGCATTGTATGAGATCTGTCTAGCGTTGGTGTCAATACACATTTGTGTAGCTGAGTACTGTGTGCCTGGATCAGCTTACTGGTGCTCAGCGTAACAGTGTAAGCCTCCAGCACTGGTCACAGGCCCACAGTAGAATGGTGAGAAACTCAATTTGAGAACAGAGAGAAAGGAATGAAAACACACGCACGCACACACTCACACAAATGCATGTACCCCACATACGCATACTGTCGTCGGGGATCAGAAGAGAATGAAAACCAGCTGGGTGTGCTAAATCTTAAGACAACAAACAGCGCTGAGGATTGTCTCGGGACACAGAGACCAAAATAGGAACGGTTAGAGATTTTTTGTCAGGATTCTTGATGCGTCACAGTGCTGATTTCAACAGGCTGTAATTAAAATACAAGATAATAGCAGGTGCATTTACCCCTTAAACTCTGGTTTTCTCTTAAATTTCCCCTTTCAAATTTAGAAAAAAAAACAGGTTTCTTTATATTAATATATTGTTATTTTAATAAGTTGGTCTTTTTTACTCTAAAAAACCCCTAAAAACCAATGCACAAATTTACATTTATTTTGCTCTTTAAATTGAGAGCATAAAAATAATAAAAAAAATAGTAATAATAAAATAAATAAATAAATAAATAAATAATAGTCGTGCGGCAGAAGGGGCTCAGGAGGGAGAGAGTACACCTGGATTTAGAAGCAGGCTGGA
>OMLF01048092.1:0-10696 GCA_900302615.1 Holocentrus rufus | reverse complement strand
GATTGCCCCTCCAATGCTGCTGTAGACAATGAGCAGCACCTCATTCACTGCCTGACACTGCTGGAGCTGCTGCTGAATCTCCTGCAGGCGCACCTCATCCGTCATCAGGGTCTGGAGGGACCCCCAAAAAATGAATAAATAAATAAATAAATAAAGATGTGTCAATACACTCAACAATGGCTTCAATGATTTTGTACAAGTTTAAAAAGGGGCTCTGCTCTTGTCTGTAAACAAAAGTTAGATGAAATCATCCATCCGTGTTGAGTGTTACCATTTTTATACAAAATGCTGCTGAAAGTGGAGAACATTGTGATTTGGATAAAGTAAATCAATGGAATCTAGAGTTTGGGGCTCTGATGGCAAATGCACAATCTCCTCTAGATTTCAAATTTGAAATCAGTGGGACAAACATTACCCATGACATTTTTGTTAGCCTGCTCCAAAAATACAGTACTTCAAATGGAAATGTGTTACAAACGTTAGCATGTTAGCGCTGAGTGTGGTTTTACACTGCTTTTAATGGGAACAAAGTCTTCCATTAGCATGCTAGCGGTTTATATTATGCCTTTATTTAGACAGTAGATGCTAGCTTTGTTTTCTATGTGTTTAGGGAACTTAGACAGTTACAGTAAAATGGTAAAGTAAATTGGTTGCGGGAAACTAATACTAATAATTTTTCCCATCAACGTTATGATATAAACAAAATAGTCTACCCTTGTATCTGTTACCTACATCCGCATGAGAAGGAACCCCATTTACATTATATGGTGATAGGTGCACCCATGTGCCTTCACGGTTGAAATCTTGACACACACACACACACACACACACACAAGCTGAGGTCACATCCGTAAACAAAGACATCCCACGTGAAGCGGAGCGGAGCATACCATTTCAGATTAAGTATAGTATGATGGCATGCTGTCGTATTTCCCGATACAAACGCATCTGTGTACCATTTCAATTACATTTTAAAATGTATATTAATTCAGTTGTGTGCTATACTTTGGATGTGAACTTGATTTGCCGTTGCACACCCCTCCGTGCGGGATGGTTTGTCCCATTTGCCTTCAGAGCCAGCTGGGGATACGAAGGACCTTTAAACGGAGAGAAGCACTGCACAGGACGTCGACGACTCTTTCTCGTCTCGACGACTTTTTTGGTACCAGTCTCCCCAAACGGAGACTTGAATGAGGTAAAAGTCGATTTGAACTACACATTTACTCTGAAAATGATTCAAAGTCAGTGGTTTGGCGTTGTGGCGAGGTAACTTTAGGTCAGTTTGGCTCAAAGTCGATCCAGCTGACTTTCTGGTGGAGCGGAAGCTTGAATTCACCCGTCGAAGATTCTAGCTAGTAAACGCAGACGCTGTCAGACGTACTTTTATTATGCTCCATATAATGGCCACAAAGCCATGTTTTATATTCCAGTATATTTAGGCAAATTACACAACGTTCAATGTGTTACTATTGCACAAGCTATATGGTCAGTCTTGGTGATTTTGACAGTGTCTGAGCGTCTACTGTTTTTACACTATGCATTTAGCGTTAATGTACTTCTTGTCCTGGTTGAGTCTCGGAAGCTCTTGTTTTGCTTCTGCTGTTTAGATCACGTGTACTCATCACTGATGCGTGTGTGGGTGTTTTTTTATCCATGTGCACAGCACTGTAACCAAAGATTTTGCTTGTAGCGATGAGCGACATATGCTGCGACCAATAAGGAGACTCCATGTATAGCTCGCCCCGCCTCCTGGTCCACTTCTTTGTTTACATTATTTTGATCGCAAGGACCGATAATGTAATTATTTGGACTTATTCCAGAAATCAAATTGTATTACAGTGATATATTCAAAAGGCAAAATAAGACCCTGTTATGCATATTTAGGTTTAATTTTTTTTTGGAAACAGTTTTATACAGTACAGCCCAATGGTTGTTTTCCTAGAATCCAAAAATGGTTAAAAATGTATTTGTTAATCTAGATGACATTCGTTCAAAGCATAGTTTGCCTTACCAATATATATTTAGGATATTATTTTGTATATGTGTAACGCATAACAGGGTATTTTCCGGCCTACAGAGTGTTTAAAATGAATGTCACTTTTGGTTAGTATAGCTGTCATTCTTTTCTCTCTTTTTGGTAGTACAGTTCTGGTGTCATGTATATTATATTTTAGCTGCTTAACATTCAAAGAGGTGTTCTTATAAGGAAGCAGCAGATGACAGAGTAGATGTAATCCTTAGTTCTCTGGACTCCATTAGACCCATCACTTAAGATAATCTCTGAAAATTGGCCTGCTGCTCTGCTGTGACCTAGCTGTCAAGTCTAGTGGATGATGTAATAAATAGGCTTTGGACACAGCAGTGGAGCGTGGAGGCTATACAGGGAAGTCACAGGCAGGCCTCATGCCCTCACGCTATCTTTAAACCAAAAGAGCAGCAAGGGAGTGTGCATTCATTTTTGGCAGGAGATAGCTGAGACCAGGAACAGTAACACCCAAGGGTCACCCTGCAAGCACTGTGGGGGCCAGATAATGGAAAGGCAGAAGCCTGCTGCACTGTGGAAAAACTCTGGCCAATCACTGTTTTGGTGTTTTTATTTATTTATCTAAGTATGGTAATCTATTTTTAATTTGTAGGGATAGTAGATAGGGAGCTTCCTTATTGAGGTATATCTGCGCAAAATGTCACTCATTACTAAATTACTACTAATTAGGATGTCTTTTAATGTTGCAAATGATAGGTGTCTATGTTTTCCTGGAATAGAGTCGAGACTGACTTCATTCACTGGGCTCTAACTTGTCATTGTGTTACTCTTCCTGATACAAGAAGCCTTACTTATGCCCATTATGGCAGCAGCTTTTACATGGCAGTGAGGTGAAACTGGATCACTTTGACGGTTGAGAAGCTTACTGTTGTCCCATGTTACCCTGGAGACACGCTTGATCTCGGCCAGGCCAAAACACAATGTCCTTTTTGTCCTCAAGGAATACAGGCTGTTGTTTAAACCTACTTATGGAAATGGGTTTTTTGTGTCTTTAATTTGCATAACACTGTTTACTTCATTGCAATAAGCACACAGTGAATTGTAAAGAGCTCCTTCCAGTATATTTCCATAGAGTGTTAAAATGTGTTCATACTTGGAGTTGTGCAACAGGGCAATAGTCTCTGTTTCCATGGTGACTGGCACACCAGCTGTTTTATTGTGTTTGGTATTTTTGCTCCCGTCTGTTATCTTCCCTAGCAACAAAAACTGTTTGGCAAAGTGAAAAATTAATGGTGTCTCTCTCACTCTAATTCACACACATGCGCACACACACTCACTTTTCAGGAGGAAAACCAGTCACTCTTGTCACATTTCCCGTTGAAAGAGTCAAGCACCTGTACAGACAAACGCTCCTAACAAATGGAATGTTAAACTTGTGTAAGAAGTTAAACCTGTAATGTGCCAGTAACACGAGAGCTGCTGTGGAAGTTGATTAGCCATGGCAGTGGGTCCATAGGCTAAAGTAAAGCAGCCACCTTGTCATCAATAGGTCTAGCCCAAGATGCCTCTAAATGATGAGCGACCTGCCTCCACATCCAGTGGTGAGGACCAAGGCAGTGATGTGGAATCATCATCAGAGCGCTGCGACAGCATAACATCGACCAGTGACCTGGACTGCTCCCGTGAGAGTTTCACGAGCGACTGCTCCAGCAAGCACAGCACGCCCTCATGTGAGTTTGCCCCCTCACCCTGTTTTCTCCTCTCTGCATAACCGCGCTCAGCAACTTTGGGCTGATTTGTTTTCATTTTTTGTCCGTCTTTTCTCTGTGTCCCTGGGCTGGATCTACAATGCTGAGTGGTGTAACCCAAAAGTTGCTGTACCAATTACATTGCTGTTCAATGTGATTCATGCTATAGGAGCTTTGCTCACAGAAAGAAAACTGTAAACATTTTAAATTGCCACAAGACATGGGGTGTTTTGTGGAAAGACATTGAAAAATAGTATTGATTACAGTGGCCAGTTTGATGCTGGTAATGTTTTTGAGACACTCAAAAGTTTCTCAAGTTTTATTACCAGCCCAGGACATTTTTCACTGAGAAAAGTTAGTGTTTGGCCAAATATGTCTAAAGGAAAACAGCATGTAAAGTGCTTTCATCCAAAGAGAAAGGTACTGATAAAGTATAATTTTAGAATTTTCCAGCAATCCATCTTACTCTGCAACACCTTTGTTTGAGGTATTTTTAATCTGTTGACAACACTTGCTCAATATTTGGTTCCTACAGCCAGCCCACCTAAAACCTTAACTCTGGATGAGGTCATGGACTCTGCCAGGGAGCTGTCCAATCTCAGGCTGGCCCATGAGATCATTGTCGACCACAGCTTCCACATGGAGCCAGTCAGCCTACCTCAGAACAGGTACAGCGGTCACATAGGAGAAATCCTTGCATCTTAATTTCAGTGAAACAAAGGTACAAATTACTATTTGGCAGGTAAGGGCTTTATAAAAATTGTTGTATTACCACTTGAGGTAAAATCCACTTGAGGTAAAATGAAAAAGGTTCATTAGATTGCAGTACCTTGTTCCTTGGACCATTTAGATCATTTAAGACTTTCTGTCAGGACTGAAGCCCCAAATGTTTTGATAACAGACTTGAGTGTTTTTGATCAGGAAATACATATATAACTCAAGTTACATATCATTTTCTCTCTCTCACTATCCATTGCAGTCCACGGAGATTTTCACTGCACTGTGGGATATGTTTGATTCAGTGGTCAGAGTGTGCTGGTTACTTTGTGTGAGCCAGCTTTCACCATGTTAAGGTACAGGACAGGGCACCAGTCTGACACTCTGCTATTCAGTGTCAATGTAATTGAGTAAAACTAGAGGAATACATTATGTAAGATCTTGGTCAGAGAAGGCAAGGCAGAGCCAGAAAACATATGTTGAGAAAATGTTGACTACAGACAATGGTGTGTTAAATTAGATCAATGTATGATAGCTTCATGGCAACACACTTTACAAGCTACAACCAAATTCCTCATTGTTTTCAAATAGCCTTTCAAATGATTTTTAAAGACCCCTTCCTTTGCTAAGTATTGCAGTGTATTATTGGATCATTGCAAGCAAAATGTCTCTTGTGTCTCCAGTCCAGCAGCTGGTTTGTTAGTTAAGTTAGTTACTAACATCTGAGTCTTCTCAGGTTCATCCTTCCATTCAGTTTCATTTGTTTGGGCTGCTGAACAGTAAATGCATAAAGCATTTCCCTTTACATGAAACATCTATATCATTTTTAATTTGAGACACTGTTTCCTTTAAATGTGAGATGTGTTGTGCTTCTATATTTCACTAATGCTCAGCAGACTTCCCAAGTCATGCAGACTTTTCCATGGCATAATGATCTTTGTCACTACAGCTATTATGTATCATGAGAAAATGTAAGATTTTGAAGAAAATTACAGGTGGCAGTCGCTTTCTTTTTATAATGAGTCACGATTAAAGTTAAATTTCCATATTGTTGATGTTTTTAATCAGTTTTCTTAACCAGAAAGGGAAAGATGAGGAGCAATGAGCACACACTGAGAATTATATAGCCTTTAAAGTTGTATATATTCACTGGTAACTGTGTCTGTCTTTTGGGCAAATTGAGCTGAACAATAGAGAGGAGAGAAAGACAAAGAGAGATGAAGGAAGGAGTGAAATAAGAGGAGACAAGATGAGAAAACAGAAGTGGTGTGGTGAGGACAGGAACAGCAGCAGATAAGGCAGACATTCAATAATTTATCGTCAAGATATGGGCTAGCCTAATTCTCTTTATTATTTTTCCAACGTTGTCTGTGTTCAGAAAGATATGAGAAATAGAATTTAATGGTGATACCATTACTAAAAGAAAAAAATCTTTAACACAATATAATTTTATTCTGAAGATGATACATTATGTGTCAATTATTGGCACCCTAACATGTAGTGCCTTACACCTCCCTTTGCCTTTATAGATGTACCGGGTCTTCTATAACATGAGATGGGAGAACACATAGCCAGGGCTCAAAGAGCATTCCTCCATCCAGAATTTTTCCAAGTTATCCAGGTTCCTTGGTCCTTGATCATGGATGTTCTTCTTCAGGTCATCCTGCGGGTTTTCAGGGTTTAGATTAGGACTGGAGTAGCTATTGCAAAAGCTTGATTCTGTGGTCAGTGAACCTGTTTTTTTGTGGATTTGCACTGGAACATTGTCCTGGTAGAAGGTCCAAACACAACCCAGTTTTGGCCTGTTGACAGAGGCAGCCAGATGTTATAAATGTCATGGTACTTGATGGAGTCCATGATGCCATGTTTCCTAACAAGGATGCCAGGGCCTTTGAAACTAAAACAGCCACAACATCACCACCATACGTCACAGTGGGGATTAGTTTCTTCACTGCATGACCATCCCAACCCCTTTTGTGGCCAAAAAAGCATTACTATGCCTAATCTGACATAGAACCATCTCCATGTTCTAGCAACATTTCTCAAAATCCAGGTGCTTACATTTGTAGCTTGATGCAAAAACTTTCTTCTGGCAAGTCTTCCAATTGTCCTGTTGACATGGATGTGACATCTGACATCTAGTTGCAGACAACTTCTGCAGTTCTCCAACTATGAGTGTTCTGCATCCAGAAGCATCTCCTTCATTGTGCATAGGAGCAAAATACACTTTCCCAGGCAGACTCATCTAAGCTCCGTTTGTTTTTAACTTCTTAATTATTGCCTTAATAGTGGGCAGGGGTATTTTCAGGCATGTATAGCTATTTCCATAGCCATTACCTGGTTTGTGAAGTTTTTGTCCCTTTTCATTTGCATCCTCTCTGAGAGTTTGGCCTGTAGAATTCCAAAGAAGCTGAGGAAAAAGAAAGAAAAGAAAAAACAATTTCCAAGACAAAGTGTGGGATGTACAAATAACAGTAAAAGATAACACCCACCATTTTGTCTTTTTCAGTTTATGGAAGGCAGTTAGAGATAATGTCCACAAAGCCTTCTGGGATATCCTGGAGTCTGAGCTGAATGATGACCCACCTGAGTATCAGCAAGCCATCAGACTACTGGAGGAGATCAGAGAGGTGAGCTCACACGATCTCTTTACAGCTCCATTGGATAATTTGAAAAATCACCTATGACTTCATCATACTGAATGCTCAAAATAATTTGGACATCTTCCTTATATTGAAGGGCTCGGGGTGAAATGCAGGGCTCTGGTTTAGCTCCTTTCACACCAGCCACATCTCATTTGTTTCAAAGCTGAAAAATCCTTGTTAGTCTGCTTCTCGTAATCTACATCTCCTCCTTTGTGATTGGTATGGGTTAATAAGGCACATGATTAGGCAAAAACAGCCTTTTCTGACTTTTTACTTGGGCCTTTCTGAACTCATGATACTAACTCTTTTCTCCCAATTGCATAGATTTTACTGTCATTCCTTAATCCGGGCTCCAATCGGATGCGGACGCAGATCATGGAGGTGCTGGACATGGACCTAATTCGCCAGCAGGCTGACAACGATGCTGTGGACATCCAGGGGCTTGCCTCTTACATCATCACCACCATGGGCAAGATGTGTGCACCAGCTAGAGATGAGGAAGTGAAGAAGCTCCGGGAGAGCACAGACAACATAGTGACGCTGTTCAAGTAAGTCAGGAAGGCCTGGGCAGCTTCCTGCATTTTGGCAAAACATCTTAATGATGAGTGGTTTATGGTTTCTGAAATGTATGAATATGTACAGTTAAAGGATATTTGCAAGATCATCTTTAATTGATCTTTCCAAGTGGAACCTTTCAGCATGAAAGTGTGTCCTTATTGAGGGATGGACAAAAAGGAAGTCAGTCACAGCGTTGTTCTTTCTACACAAAAGGGAAATCTTCCGTGTGCTGGACCTGATGAAGATGGACATCGTAAACTTCACCATCGACAGTCTGAGGCCTGCGCTTCAGAGAGAGTGTGTTGAATATGAGAGGGCCAAGTTCCAGAGTATCCTGGACAAGACACCAGGTAAAGTAGAAAGAGTGCCCATTGCTCTTTTAGCTCTTAATAAATGTACTGTTTCTGTTGCCAGATAGTCACAAAATAGTTGGGTCTTTGGTGTTATTTCAGCGAATAATATCTGACTAAATGTAATGTTTTGTATAATACAGTGTTTTGCAAGAGAAAATCTTGCCACTGAAATTCTATGAAAGCGAAACAATCCCAGATTTACAACACCTCTAATAAGATTGATTGTGCGAAACGTTCAGCAGAAGTGGGGATAAATCACTTGAATTCCAACCAATTTCACTCTGTTGATTGCAAAGACAATTTTTTAGTAAACCATCATAATGGTGATAAACTTCCTCAGGAGCTTTGGACCACACCACCGCCTGGATCAAGTCGTCTCTGGAGGAGCTGCTGTCAGCTACAAACCCAACAGAGCATAGCAGCAGCCAGGGGAAGGAACAGAGGCCGCTGCCTGGGCCCTTCACTGTCATCAACACCGCTTTCCTCCACATCCTCACCTGGGACTACAACAACCGTCCCCTGCCTGAGGTGTGTGTCTGTGTCAATTACTGTCAATTACTACTTCATGCAGATGAGATTTGAAAAAAAAAACAAGAACCCTATAAAAACCTCTCACTTCAAAATAAACAAAAGAGAGAACAAGCTAAAAATTTGGATTACAAGCTAAGATGTCTGGACTTGATAATTGAAACGACAACAGATATCAGTGCAACTACAATATATGTGAATCCCTTTCTCCAGCCAAGACCTTAACTGTTGGTGCTTAGACCTGTCCAGACCCTGTTTGTTGTACATCACTTCATTTATCCAGATCAATATGGTACACGCCTGTTCAGAATATCTTCCTAATCCTGTCCACCTGACTCCATTCCTTCAGCACAGGTTGGGGATTGATTCGTCATATCTAAAAACATATTTTAACTATGATATGTATCACTGCTAATGACTTTAAAATGAGACAGCAGGCACGGCAGGAATTTGCAAGTAAATGTCCAAGTAAGCCATTTAGATTTACATCTATAGCATATATTCCATCATTGCAGTAAATATAGGTAGACTATTATATAACTCTGTTCTTTGTGGAAGTTTTTAGACTGAACCCGTATCTTTCAAACATCGAAGGATCTTGGCGTTCTCTTCTAAAAAAATTTGTAATTATACTTGTCTTGATCTATTGGAATGGCTCCAAAGAAAACAGCAGCCATGCATGGATAATCCTCGAAAGGAGCAGTCATAATTCAGCTACCTCTGACTAAATCTGTGTTTTGGTGGGAGCTGTTTCGAGGGTAATGAGTTAGATTACATTTTTCCTTATTAGAGCTGAAAATTCAGACAGATGTGTGTCAAATTTACAAAGACTTATCCAGCTAATTCAGTTAATCATGTAGAAAGAATGGAGCTAAGATGCCAAAGACACTCTATAAGCTATAGTGGAGTGGAGCTCTAACACACCCTGGCTGCCCATTTGCTACACAGGGATCTCTCACATCAGATCACAACTCAGTTGGGATTGACATGTAAAGTAGCAGATGAGCTTTCAGTCATGGCGAATCACAATAATCTTAATTTTCAGCAGCATTCTATAGAAAAATGTTTTCACTCAGCATATTATGACATATCTTATGTCAAACAGTTCCCAGGGATGAATCATTTCACACGTAGAAATCTCATTGAAGCCATTGTTAAGTGTACTGACACGTCTTTATTTATTTTTTGGGGTTCCCTCCAGACCCTGATGACGGATGAGGTGCGCCTGCGGGAGATTGAGCAGCAGCTCCAGCAGTGTCAGGCAGTGAATGAGGTGCTGCTCATTGTCTACAGCAGCATTGGAGGGGCAATCCAGGGCCTGCCCTCCCTGTCTGACCGTCTTAAGAAGATGACCAGTGTCCTGCTGGATGGGATGCACAACCCGTCAGTTCACGTTTTTCCCCCCATGAAACCCACAGATTTTATTTTTGATTATCACATACCAAAGGTTTTCAAGACTGCAGTTAAGGTTTTGTGTGGCTACACTGAAATCTGATTCATGTTTCCCTTAACAAAATGCAAAAGGGTATACACCTTCCATTCTTTAAAACTGACAGTCAACACTTTATCTCTTGTTCCATATCCACAAGTATCCTGTGTGCTCATTTTTAGGAAAGTTGACAACCAAAATTTAGATTTGCACGGTTTTCCTGATAAAGTTGCTTTCTGTTTACATAGCTGCCGAGTTCTTTGTGTTTTTGCTCTGTCCAAATACAGCATGGTCATCTGGGACACATTTTTTGCCAGCTGTGCTCCACACGAATTGTCCTGGGCATTTATGGATTAGGAACAAATCAGAGAGGTGTTTACTCACACTTATGAAGGACACAAATATGGAGAGACATGCAAAGAGATATGCAAATACAAAGAGAGGAAGTGATGTGTGCTACAATCAGTGTTTTGTGCTTTGTTGGGGAAAAAGAAATCCAATTCAGATGCATTTTACTGTCAGGTGTCAATGTCATTCATCTAGACACCATGCGATCACTAGCTGGCCACACACACACACACACACATAGGCCTAATGCAAAATGCATTACGTTAATGTGCACACTGAACAGTCATAAAACACAACCTGAAGTGGGAATTCAACCCCTAAGTATTCTCTCTGCTCTCCTCCCAATTATCTGCAGGGATTTTAAGCTGCAGGAGGCACTGGAAGAC
>OMLF01048091.1:14460-41359 GCA_900302615.1 Holocentrus rufus | reverse complement strand
CAATATACAGGATTTCATGTTGCAATCCTTTGTGCCGTAATCCAAGGTGAGCACTCATACAGATGTCCCATTCAAAAGAATGATCTATGAATCCACAAACGGTGACTATAGAGGATATCAGGCCGTGTCATCATGAGTATACGGGACAGATAGGCAGCACTATTCACCAGCCACTTAATCTAAATGTTACAGGGTTGAGTGTGTGAATGCAGGTGTTTTACTTGGGCTATCAAGTGTGCACCTCTCCATCATCGATGTTTTGTTGAATTAGACCCCAACACCTCAACATCTGGTTTCTAAACTTAATACAGTTAAAGTAGCCTACGCTATACTGTACCAATCTGCATTAAGGTATATCCCTCTTTCTCAACATTAATTGATTCATTCAGTAGTTTTACTTCAGAAACCACATTGTGTCAACAGTCATGGCCTGAAGGGAGGGCTGATCTTCCTAACTTTAAATGGCTCATCAACATGTCAGGGCACTAAATTTTATCAGCAAACAATTACACCAAGAGCTGAGAAAACTTCATTCCAGTAGATATAACCACACTGACATGATGTAACCCTGGTCTGACTGATAAAATACTTGTTATGTAATAATGTTTTGGACCCCAGCTGATCAGCCAGGGCAGCCTTGCTACTAACAAACAATATGTCAGCTAGCATGCCATTAACAGCTAACAAACCAACATGCCATGGCATCAGTACACCGGCAAACATGCTGCTAACAAAAACCCAAAGCTACTAGCAAGTACTGCGTCAGGAAGCATTCAAACACCAAAGCCAACCAGCCATAAACCAGTACACTAATATTAATCTGCTCCATGCTATCTCACTGTAGACTAAAGTACCTGATCATGAGGAAGAAACCGTAAAGATGTGTGAGTACACCAACCACTCTCTGTCTGCAGGGATCATGCTGGTGGAAACGAGAAGATGGTCAGACTAATGCCCGGGCTGAAGGTCTGTGGAGGAGATGACAGAGTTGATGCCCTCACAAAGAAAGTCTCTCACTCTAGCACTTTCAAAGTAAGACCATTAAACCACATAAAGTACTATTCAGATATAAACGTTATACATTTTCAGTGTCTTTGTTCCTTCACATAATTCAACATCAGTGGCAGTTGCTATAAGCCTGATGTTCACTTACTGGTGTTTTTTTTTCTCCCCTAGATTGGCTCTCTCAATGTTAAATGCCTGTTTACTCCATGTCACACCACTGGTCACATCTGCTACTATGTGACAAAAGAAAACAGCACCGAACCACCTGCTGTTTTCACAGGTATCTACAAGCTGTCATCTGAATTGTGCTTTTAATTAATGGTAGAGAAAATGCAGGCTCTGACTTTATTTTAAACAGCATTTACTGTTATTGTAACCCACCTTAACTAATCAGCAGATTGTCATGGGTGACCTTCAGTCCCCTTTCGGACAATTTTTTATTTTCAATTAGATTTTTTTTTTTTTTATGCAGGTGACACGCTGTTTGTGGCTGGCTGTGGTAAATTCTTTGAGGGAACTGCAGAGCAGATGTACAAAGCCTTGATAGAAGTTCTGGGACGGCTTCCTCCTGAAACAGTAAATATATTGATATAATGTGTTAATCATTTCATCTGCAACACCAGTGTAACCAGTACTGTTACTCATGACTCATTCTCAGAATAACTGACAGAAGGTTTTAAACAATAACTAACTGCAGATGACAGCTAAATACACTTTTTTTTTCTATTAAAGTTTTAAGGTGGATTTTCTTTATCTTTAGATCATGTTGTAAACTTTACATGAAGTGGACTGGTGGAGTTATAATAGATTTACAAAGTTCTAAAAGCTTATCTACAACTTAAACTCTTGAACAATATAAAACAATGATATAGTAGGTATAGCAATTTCCAGATTTAAGCTTTTAAGTGTTATACTTTGATGAGGCATGTCTGGATTCCCTAACAATGGTATGTTTGTGTTTTAGCGTGTTTACTGTGGTCATGAGTACACTGTCAGCAATCTGAAATTTGCACGTCATGTGGAGCCAGACAATGAAGTTATTCTGAAGAAGCTTGCCTGGGCTAAGGTATATGATCTACATGTCACATGCACTGATCATTTCTTTATCAAATGAATATCACTCACTTGTATTTTTTTCTGTATTGCTTTAGGAGAAATACAGCAACGGAGAGCCGACGATCCCCTCCACGCTGGCAGATGAATTCACATTTAACCCTTTCATGAGAGTAAAGTATGTACAGCTGGATGAATATGAATTATTTTAAAAGAATGCTCTCATCCAAAAACACTGTCCCAAATGTTTAATGTTGCATATGTTACTGTGCATATTCATTTTTATAACTAATTCCAAGTGATTTGCTGTCTGAATTGGATATATGTTTTTATGTTTACTCAAGGGAGAAGTCAGTACAAGACCATGTGCAACAAACAGAGCCTATTGAAGCCATGAGAAGTCTCCGGAAAGAAAAGGATGGCTTCAAGGTGCCCAAAGAGTGATGCCCAATGCACTTAACGCTACCACAGCTTACTGTTCCTTATAGTTGCTTGCAGCACTAGAAGCTGTCAGTGGAATGCTGAAAAAAATATCTTTTGTCTATTTTCAGAGCTAAACTTGAAACACGTTGCGTAAAACTCTGTGAATATGGAGTCATGTTTTTTCTGTGTTCAAACCTAATAAGTTTATCCTCATCCAGATAAAATTACATCTTAACAGCCATATAATGTCAAGTTAAAGTGGGATTTGGTGTTATTGTTTTAACTATATTATTTGTGTTTGACCAAGGTTGACATAATGGAATGTATACATGTATACATGCACATTAATTTGATGCTTTTAATTAAAACTTCAGTTCTTTAATGTGTAAAAGCAGAGTTAAAGCATGAATAATCTGTGGATGTACAGCATTAGAGTCAGTGCAGTAATGATTCGCTGTAATATATTGATGTACAAAACGCTGTTTCACTGTGTTGAAATGTATGAAGGCAGAAAACTTTAAAGATCCAGTGCAATGATTTGACTCAGGAAAAGTCTGATTTTGATTTCAAACTCAATGTTTGTATATTTAATTTTTATCCAGTTTTTGATGCTTAGATGGCATAGACCTTGTAGCTCTGAGATGAGCCTAACCTTCCCGTTAATTGTCACCTACTGGATGCCTATATTTCTTTCTTTTGGGAACAAATATCCAGTATTGGAAGATCAACACCCAGCAACAATATAAGCTCCAAGATTTGGACTGGTTTGTCAAGTACCTAGCTGACTAGCTATTTTCTGACAGACAAGGAACCTCATTACCTATGCATTCTGTTGACCAATCACAGCACTAAAAATCTGGTTGCATTTGGTAGATCATTTACACCAGGAAGTAAATCGGAACTTTTGTTGTTCTGTCAACCATACAGAGTTTATCAGAGTTTTTCAGGGGACTTCAGTTACAGTGCTGAGAGTTACAATACTTTGGACAACTTTACATAAACAAAACCAATTTTAAAGTATATAATTAATCTGAGAAATGCACCTCCCTTTGCACTGGACCTTTAACAAGGCAGGGAGTTGAATGAATAACTACTTAATGTGAAATTTCTGTATTTATACGGTGATTCCTTTGCTTGTTTGTGTGTACAAAGCTTTCTTACAATGTTAAAGGCAATTTTATAATTGTTTGGACTTAATTTTGTTATCTTTCATCTAATCCGGCAGGAATGTCCATGTCATTTCCTTCATTCTGTTCCCAAATCAAGGTCATAAAATGTTAAAGATCACTGCTCTTCTCTATGCTAATTTCCTATTATACGTAGGATCTTGCATGACGCTGTTTGCAATAAAGCAATAAATCACATTCGGTGTATAAAACGACGAGAGTGACTGTTTTTATGAGAGTGTTTATTTTAGATCCAGATTTAATTTTATTTTCCGGTACTGAAGTTGCTTGTTGGATGTTTCCGGCTCGATTAAAATCCCTCGGATTTGACAGTTGTTGGTTTGACGATGTGGCGATAGCCGACCCCAGTGTAGCCTGAAATCCGAAATGTTGAATAAACATTTTCAGTGATTTACAAGCGGGGAAAACGACACATTCGTGATAAATTACACCAAGGTAACTGCTTTTATGTTGACTTGACTTCCCATTTGCGCTGAAGTTACAGCTTCATAAAATCGTACCCCACTGGCAGATCCATGGTAATTTAAACGCTAGTGTAACGATAGCAACCTGTCACTGTAGCTAATGCTTGCTCAGTCGGTGTAAAATTTGACAGCTGTTGCAGATGCTGGCTGGTTTGCTGCCGGTGAAAAGTGAAGGTCTTTACTAATCCTTCACCAATTCGAATGTTGAACAATAACAGCTCTTCTTCCTGAGCAGCGTCGCGCACTGTAGTGCGCATGCGTGTGAGGGGTGCCATGAAGGTAAAGGTGATCTCCATCCTGGAGGACAACTATATGTACCTAGTAATTGACGAACAAAGTAAAGAGGCCGTCGCTGTGGATCCTGCTGTACCCCACCGGGTGAGAGACGGATTCAAAGTAAAGTCGGCTAAAATAGATCACGCCATTGGCTTAATGATAGGTGATGGATGTCATGTCTGTTTTCTTGGACAGCTTCTAGAAATTGTGAAGAGAGAGGGCCTGTCTCTTACAGCTGTTCTTACCACACATCATCACTGGTGAGAGTTTCTCCTGCCAGATGTGGTACTTCAGAAATTTGTGCAATTAACATGAACCCATGATAATGTATTAAGTTCATTTTCACTCATCAGGGATCATGCTCGAGGGAATGAGGCTCTGCTGAAGGAGGTTCCAGGGCTGAGGGTGTATGGGGGAGATGATCGCATCGGAGGGCTGACTGACAAAGTCACCAATGCTCAGGAACTCAAGGTGCCCCATGCAGAGCTGAAAAAAGAGTCTGCTCTCTGTACATGGCTACTGTCCCGATGATATATTCACATATGAAGTACCCCCAGAATTTCGGTTTGCTCTGTTTCTCTGCTCGGCCATATTGTCTTTTGATATTGTGTTCTCTCCATTTGCAGTTTAACTCCATCAATGTGAGGTGCCTATTTACTCCCTGCCATACCTCTGGTCACATGTGCTACTTTGTTTGGGAGGATGAGTGCACTGACGCCCCTGCTGTGTTCACAGGTCTTTGTCTGATAACATAAAGAGCTGGTGAACCAGTTCAAATCACTGAAACAAATTCCACATTTTCCAGACAATTTATTTCCGTACAGCACAATAATTTGAGCAAGTGCGCCGTCACTTCAGGTGACATCAATTGTGTGTTCTGAGGCAAATATGCTAAGTAACTCAATTTTGGGTGGCTAGAGATATGAATCCACATTAGGCTGCACACACACTGCTCATCATTTATGTATTGTGTGGGTTGATAGGGACCAGCCACTGCCGTCTCTGACATGCCATTGTCCTCTGTTGTGGATGTTAGGGGACACGCTGTTTGTTGGCGGCTGCGGGCGGTTCTTTGAGGGCACGGCGGAACAGATGTACCACAACCTGACCCAGGTGCTGGGCTCCCTACCTCAAGACACGGTCAGTGGAAATATGGCTGTTTGGCTGCGGTAATCACAGGGTTAACAGCGGCTAATATGACCTCAGATGGGAGCTGGGGTGAGGCTGAGTCAGAGTAAACACAGATACAATGAGGGGTTTGAGGGCAGCAGTGCGCCTCTTTTTCTCCCTTCAGAGTAGGATACTCCTTAAAAGTAAAACCTAAAGCCAAGAATAACTAAGATGCCTAGACTCTATATGAATTTAATCCAGAGATCCATTGATCATATCAAACCAGGGAAAACTCAGGGCCCGAATCATCATGTATCAATTCAGATCTCGCGTTTTAAAGCATGATATTTTTTCATGTGTAGAAGGTGTTCTGTGGACACGAGTACACCATTAAGAACCTGAAGTTTGCCATGCTGGTGGAGCCAGAGAATGAGAAGGTGAAGGAGATGCTGAGCTGGGCCAGGGTGAGCCATACGTCAGAATCTACAGTCCACATACACACAATTAGAAATGTTGCTGATTTGCTTGACAGTCTGGCATCTTGTGTCTGCAGGCCAGAGACGACGATGACAAACCCACAGTGCCGTCTACATTAATGGAGGAATTTGAATATAATCCTTTCCTCCGCCTCTCGTAAGTGTGGAAATGTGTGTGTACACTTATGTATTCTTGATATTAAGGTATAGAAAGGTAAAGGTTGTGCTAGGTGGAAAATTGTCACCAGCTGTTTATGCCATGACTGGTGAATTTGTCTACTCTCAAATGTGAGTTTAAATTTTCAAAGCAATAAATGATGTGGTAGTCATGTGCAGGAGCATAGTCACAGATTGGTAAAATGCTTGACTGACCAACGGCCAATTTAAACACTAAAGTTAATCATGCCTTTGCAGTCAGGGCATCTAAGCATTTTGTTCTGTGTAAGAAAAATGAATATAAAGGTTGTTAGTACTCTGTCAGACAAGGCAGACGCCCATCATTTAGAGGCTCTGCTTTCCTAAAATATAGTTGACTGTTGTTCAGCTTTCTCTCCGTCTCTGCCTTGACTCTAGGGAGGAAGGAGTACAGAAGTTCACAGGGAAGACCGACCCCATAGAGGTGCTGAGAGTCCTCCGGAGGGAGAAGGACAAATTTAAGAAGCCCAAGGAGAGAGTTCCTCCCCACGCCATGTTGGCTCTGGAGTGGGGGCTCCTCAGACCCTGAGACCCAGCCAGGTTTGGAGCTCTAAACAAGGGACACATTCAGCTACCAGTTGATGCCAGTGAGGTTCTGCAGGTTGGATGACAAAAAATGTCCAGTGAGACACGATGCAAGACTGTAGAGTGCATAGATCAGCCATGTTGGATGATACTGTATGTGATTTCCCATGCAACCATGTTGCAGAGCAGATCTCATTCATTTGCAGTGGGATGTAGCACAAAACAAATCAATTTATAACTTGGTTGCAAACAACTGCATGTATTTAAGTTGCTTTATATTGGCGTAAATTTATTTAATTTATACTGATGAGGACCTGGTTGGCCCCATGGGGAAATGTGTTGTTTTAGTCTCTGTAACCATGGCTTGCACAAAAAATGCCAGTGTAAAGTTGCTTCCATTCAATATTTTTAAAAATTTCATCAATTTATGGGCTGGTCTTCCGGTCCATGCTACACAAACTTTATGCTTAAGGTGAGGCCTTCTAATGCCCATGAGACTTATTGTTTTAATATGTCTTACAAATTATTTATTATAGTAAATATAAGAAAAATAAGCTTAATTTCTTTCTGAGCTTTCTGATTTGTACTGGAATGTTTCTTTCCTTGATATGCACTTACGCACTCATAATGGCTGTTTGTTCCCTGGCGGGTATTGCATTTTACCTAATCTAAGTCACTTTAACATTTTGATTAATTTCAGTTTTTGTATATATTTTCAGACTGCTTAATTCCATAGTGAAAAGCTGCTGGATTGGTGTACCATCAAATACAATTGAAATAACCCATCTGATATTTAGCACAAAGGTACAGGACTGTCTGAGAGGTTGTACTCCGAGTATTTCTACGCTAAATTCAGGAGTAGAAAAAAAGGTGTTGTGTTGATCACAAAAATATGAATGTAAATTGCCAATTTTTCATCCCCAAGTTTACATCCCAGTTTGCTATAGCTTATAATTGTGCACAGAAGTGAATATTAATCAATAAAACATATCAGTCCAAGTCTGTATGATATCTGACGTGTTTTTCCACACAGGCTAAAAATTTGCCGCAGACAAAAATGCCTTCAGTTAAATGTCTTTATTATTCAAAATACACATAATCAATAGATTAAGGCAGGAATGATCCATATATTACTTTGTGTGACGTACTGGTGTACATTTACATCTGAAATGCTGTACAGAAAGATATCACATCAGTGCATTAATAATTTGCTGTGGTATTGTAGGTATAATTTGAAAGCACATTTTGCAGTACAAGGGAAAATATAATGATCAAACCAAACAATTTGGTTTGACTTGTGCGTATATCTATATATCTGCGCCTGTATGTCCTGTATATCAGTGATATAAATGACAGGCTGTTGCAGTTCCTGGTGACTGCATGCCACTTGGCCAAGAGCATACTAACATACATCAAACCTTCCTTTCAGTGACTTTGCTCACATGATCACCATCCGCCCTCACAAGAAAAACAAGGAGAAAAAGCCACTTATTCATTTGGACGGTTCTGTAGTCTCCGTCTGCAGGAGACACTCTAATACTATTATAAAGTCAAGTTTTGAAAACGCACCCTCTCAGCTCAACATTTGAGTTTTTTGGCGACCACAGGCAACACAACACTCCTCTTCCCCATCTTCCTTCACCACTTCATGGTGAGTCCGTTGGTCATCTTCTCCACAGTGTGGTACTGCGTGTGCAGCAGCTCTCTGGCTCTTTCTTCTCCTACGCTGTTCAGCCAGGACTGGTAGAGCTCGGCCACGTGTTTGTCCTCCTCGGGCGTTAGAGCCTGCTCTGCCTTGTAGAGCTCCTCCACCTTCTGCAGTAGTTCCTTGTGGTTCTGGCCAGGTAAGGGCTTCACCTGTCCCCCTCCGTTCAGACAGCCTGACATGATGACACAAGGTGGAGGGAGATGCATTGCCTTAAAAATAGCACTATAGCTCATTTTTGCCCTTATTCGAAATCTACTGAACTAGCTGCCAGTATAAAGCAGCAGTAGTGAACTAGCTGTATGTGTTTTGTGGATACAAGGTCATCAGTGTTTTGACTGAAATTAGGGTGAGTACATCATGACCAAATTTTCATTTCTGGTGAGCTATTTCTGTATATTTGGAGATTTGCCTGTGATTGTAGCAGCTGTACAAGTTGTCCTGTACAGTGTGATACAAACAAATTTGATAACTCCATGCATGCATTTGAGTGGTCTCCCTTTTTCAATGCTTTAGTTTGCTTAAGCTGCACATCTTACATCCTAACAGTGTGTGCATATATGCATGTTTCCCCTCACCTGAGGGACAGGCCATAACCTCTACAAAGTGGTAAGGCGATTTGCCCCTCTTGAGTTTCTGCACCAGGTTCTGGATGTTGCGGAAGCCGTAGGTGGAAGCAAAGCGCAGTAGGACAACTCCATCTTTCTCTAGGATCACCTCCTGGAAGTCGTTGTTCCTGTAGTGGGAGGGGGTGAGGTGAGAAAACAGGCTGTCAGTGAGCACAGCACTCCTTTAAGCAGAAGGCAAGAGAAAACCTATTTCCCACTTGACATATCGGTTATAACCTTATTAGTCAAACCTGTGAAGCTGCAAAAGTTTTAGGTGCAGTCAAATCTGGATTTCTTTTCCTCTCAGCGCCCTTTTCTCTCTGTGAGCTGTTCACCTGAGCCACACCTACCTGAGGGTCTTGTAGGTGAGCTCCTTCACGTCCTCTCCAAACAGCTGCCTAGCTGCGTAGGTGAAGACGTGGTGGAGGTAGCCGCCTGAACCACTGCCAGCGTGTCTCAGGAAGTCATCGCCACACACACTGCTGAACCTGCACGGAGAGCAAGTCCTGCTATTTGAATCCCTTTTAATACATCTCACAAAAGACTATTCGTCAGACTAACATGGTAAAGACTAATTGTTTTTCAATATACTTGCCTGCTTTATTGGAGGTCAATGAAAAAAACAAACAAAATGGCACACACTTACATTGGATCTAAGGGTGCAGGCTCCACATCCTTAAGGGACACGTTTTCCTCCTCCAGCATTTTCTGAACCTCTCCTGTAACGACACAGTGAGACTACAGTATAGATGGCAAGAGAGCGAAGATGTTGCACCACACACACTCATACTCACAAGCAGAGTACCTACCTGAGGTGATGACACAGTCAACCTCCCGGGTCTCAGCTTTGTTCAGGTAGAAGTCTGACCTCGACGCTTCAAGTTTCTTGTCAAAGCAGGGCATCACGGCCACATGGTAGATCTGCTGAGGACTTAACCCCTGAGGGTAAATACGAGACAGTGATTACCTTATCATCATTACCATCCTCCTCCTCCTGTGCTAAAGGAAACAAATTTTTCATTTATGCATGATTGCTGATGGAATAGCAGATCTCAGGAAATGTGAAATGTGTCAAATGTGAACTGTTAATCAACAATTAGGGCATTTATCAAAGCAAAGTGACAAAGTGCTGTAAAAAGTGCAAACAAATGAACATTTGTAACTCATACACAGTAACTGATAGAAGTATTTAAACTGAGAAAAAATGAAAACATTGTGTCATAATGTCAGGTAACATTTTAACATAAAAAAACAGACCCATCATTTCCGTTCTGTGTTTCCATACCTGTTGTTCAGCAAAATAGCCTTTAACCAGGGAACCCATCATCTGCTGGGGGGAGCGGGTGGTGCTGATGTATGGAAGAATGAATTCCCCATGAGTCTTTTCTGCATAGCAGATCCACCCTGAGCAAACAAACACACAGTGTACACGGTGGGAAAATGTTCTTCTCTTAACGCTAAAATTGCAAGAGATATAAGATGTATAGATCTATCACAAAAACAAATGAAATCTAAGGAGAAAACTAGTGTTGGCAATCAGGAGACATATGGTAGTTTCAGTGGAGTACCTGGACAGGCAGATGTCAGCATGGGCAGGGCCTTGCTGTCCTGCCCCTTCTGGAAACGATCTGCAAACTCCCTCTGGCTCTCCAGCAGGCTGAAGGTCCGGCTGAAGCTGGTATCAAACACGTAGTGAACCCCTGCAACACCAGCATCATGTTGACACCTGGTTACCTTCTGACAGTGTGTTCAACATCCTGACTTTCCACCAGGTTTATGCCTGTTAACAAGGTGAGTGCATCTCTAAAACAATATGTCTCAACAATCTGTAGGATGTTTGATTAACATGTGACTGAAAAAAGTTTCATTTCCACTCACCAAGGCCTTTGAAGAAGGAAGTGAGCCTCCTGCCTGCCTCACTGCTGCTGAGGTCATAGTGTGCTGCCAGGGAGGCTCTGGACTGAGGTGACACAGATACAACCACCACCTTCTGCTCTGTCGCACCGCCCTGAGTCGGGGAGACAGTTGGTGTACAGGTGCACACAGACACAGACAAAAAGTATTAACATATTTCAGTCATTGTTAAACCAATCATGACCAGCAGTATAATATAAAAGCACACAAACACATATGTCAACCTTGTTGTTACGCAGCACTTTGAAGAGCTCCTCATGGCTCTGCTGTGTGATGAGGACGCTCTCAGCTGAGGTGATACAGCCGCTGCAGGCCAGACAGTCATTCAGTGTGATCTTTGCTTTCTGCAGCTTCTGCTTCCCACCATCCTACAAACACAAGTCACAATGGGGGTGGATTACTTTAATTCTGGTTCAATAATCCATCACTCACACTTGCATGACTCCAAGTGTGCTTGCTGAGTTACATTTTGATTAAATTAAAACTCCACACCCACCTGATCGACTTGGAAATAACTGCCATCATCTTCAATTTGTATTTTGGCCACAGATTTACCTTGTTTCTTCTCTACCTTTACTGGTTTAATACATTCCTGCAAAACAGAGCAGAAAATACAAAAAAACCTATGTAACACTTGTGTTCAAATACGCAGTTAACATCAGCACCAAAGATATGTTTCATTCAGTACAAGTAGATCTGGGTCAGCAAGGATTTCATTCAGAAAGGTCAGGTTATTATAAGAGAATGTTCACCTGCTCTTTTTTTGTGCCAAGTCTGTCTGTACTAAAGAGGCTTGTGTAGGCGCAGCCATTTCAGGCCACTAAAGTAAACTTAGCTGTTAAAATCCATTATAGATGTCTGGTGACTTATTCTAAGGTATATTACAAGTACCTAAGGAAGAGATGATTTATTGAGTCATTGATAAGACTGTGTGGCCAGGGAAAAAAAAACATGAGCGTTTAGTTAAAAAGTGATTGTTGTGGTTTCATATTAGGCCAAGTCACTAGCCCTGACACAGAATGGCTGAAAGTTCAAATCAATTTTAAATAAACTTATTAGCATGAACAAATACTGCCAAAACATATGAGCAAATGGCAAAGTGATTAGTTCTTCATAGTGTAAGGAGTATAATAATTAGGCTGTGCAGATAGGAAAGTTACCACAAAACATAATGAATACAAGAGCTGACGTGGTACATTTCAAAGAAATAAAACTACAGAACTTAGGTAATAGCTTATTATGTTACTGATATCTACAGAGAAAACCAAAGGGTCTGAATCAGAAATAAATGAAACAGTTCAACGATTCCTTTGTTGAAACAAACACAGGATGCTTTCCTCTACACCAAGGAGTAGCTAACTACATTTAAGAATAACGTTATAACTAGAACATATTTTCAAATTCAGTAGTATTTGCTCCTCATATCTTAAATATTTTTGGCATTCAAGTATAAGATGTATTTCTGACTTGGGGTCATTGATCATGAACTCGTGCGTAACATGTCACCCCGATTGCAACTAATGTTACATCACATCTCACATGTAACGTTACCTTAGTAGCTAGCATGCTAGCAACTCTTGCACGTTGTCAATATGAATGGGTACTCTTTCATTTAAAAGTGGGTGAATTGGAGGCGTGAATCAGTGACAGTGTTTAGAGTTTTGAGGCCACGAACTCATCCGTACCCTCTAAATACTCTGTGGTTGCGGTCAGAGCATTTCGCCTAACATGACACAGCTAACATTAGCTAACTATCCATATCGGCTAACGTTACTGTTACATGTGGATCCTGACTCAGTGCCGTTACATTTGATAATACGTGATTACACATACACAAAAAAACGTTCCCTTACCTGAGAAGGAGTGATAAAATCATCGAGGTCTGTCAACTGCAACACACCGCTAAAGTGGGAAGCCATACTTGCTACAGCCGCAAAGTATTTGTTTACCTTTGTGTCGTGAAACCGTGGTTGTTATTGATCTCGTGACTCACGCAACCCTCGCGCAACTCCAGAGAATTTTCGCAGCCACTCTGATGTTGTTTGCCGTTAGATATTCGCTTTAGAATTTTTTTGAAGTATTTTATTGTGTCTTATTACATTAGGTCAGTTTTGAATTCATATTCAGTTATTGTTGAATACTTGAATGCCTTACTGCACTTAATATTATGTGTCATATATCCTGTATATCTTATGATTATGATATCTCTTATTGCTTTTTAAATGGCAATATAGATCATATCCAGATCACATCAGGGAGAGCAACTTAGGCTGTCACCTAGAAGGAGGAAGTGATGTCAAAGCAGGTCAGAAATAAACAGGAATAAACATCTCCACTGCTTTGACTTTAGCCAAATTATCTAGTACCAATACATTGATCTGTCTGCAAATTTGTTGAACCCTTCAGTTGCTACATCTTTTCATCCAGCTCAGCTTTTACCAAAGAGATTGCAGCAGACCTCACCAATGATGATAACTATGGCTGTCTGGGGAGAACCTGCTGCAGGTTCTTGGTATGTGAACTGTGCTGAACCTAGATGAGCAGTAAAGGGAGGACACTGGGGATACACGTGGTCTGTCTGCACTTTTTTGTGCATTTATGCCCACGCAAAAGTAATCAGTATAGTTGACAAGTTGATTAATGATGTTTTGCACTAAATGCTCAAAAATCCTATACTTTCACTGTCCTTTTAGCTTACTTTTTGAAGACACATGGAAACAGAGTGTATGGCAACTGGGAAGAGCTCACATGTATAGAGTACAATACTCATGTCTAAGATAAGAAAAGAGTAACCCTGTAATACTACAGAAATTGTTTGGCATTCCCATGCATTGCTCAGGTCACTCGTGTGGATTGCTTTATTTTTGCAAATATGGGTATCCTGTTTGAAAGGGTATCCTGTTTGAAACGATACCATATATATACTTATTCCAAAATATATATTTTGGATATTAATGAAAATATATATGGGACATGACTGAGACAAAATTATGTCAAAATTATAGTTTGGATGGGATCCTCAAGTAGCCTTCAGCTGTTTGACCATCTTTTATATATTTTGAAGAAACAAATATTTTCTGTATTGATTGTAAATTGATAAGTGCCGAAAACTTGAAAAGAGTAGGAAGGTTTAACCAAATATATTTGCTCCTTCTAGATTATTTCTCTTTGGCTCACACGCCGTTTTTCTGTCACACGCCCTTTTGTTGTTATGACTACGAGGTCGTAAATCCGCCATGTTTTCCCAGTAGTAGCGTTGCGACAGAGACGGAGAGCTCAAACGACATGAATGCAGAAAATAATCATACGGCAGAAACAGAGAGTGAGCAAACGGAGCACGGCAACGGCACCATCACCATTCAAACTACTCTAGGAGATGAAGGTGAAGTTTCTTACAAAGGCAGCTTTGAATTTTCATGTTATTGTGTTACGGCCTACTTCCATCGTCATTTGTTGCTAACAGCTAGCTAGCAACGTTAGTTAGCTTCTCCGCTATGCTAACACTAATTTGTCGTTACTCGAGTACGTTACAGCCAGCTCTGAGTTACTCGTGTACAAGGTTAGCGTCAATCATTTAACAGTATAGTAGCAAGTACACGTAAGTCAGATAAATGTTTGCAAGAAATATATAAGAGCAAAACACAGGGCAGTCACACCGCAGTGAGATGACTTATCTCTCTATTTGTAGATGAAGATGTGCACAAGTGCGGACGCTGCCAGTGCGAGTTTTCCACGCTGGAAGCTTTTATCCAGCACAAGTTGCAGCAGAACTGTAAACGGCCTCTTGAGGTGCAGGGTGCGACCTCCAGAGATGCCAAACAAGAGGTAAAACCTGACCCTGAATAATGATCTGGGTGTACATTCAGCAACTAAGCCACAGGTTTACGTGTGCAATGAATATGAAACAAGAGAACAAGCAGATGCCTGAGGTCATGTGGCAAATGTCTGTACGTTTTGACAGCTTTCTACAGACAGTGGATCCTCAGGCTCAGTGGTGAAAGTGGTTGAGGGTTCAACCTCAGATGAAGCAGGGAAGACCAACACTAAAGGTGGGTTTACATTGTTTGATGCAACCTATGAAGTAAATTTTAAATTGCCAAGATGATTGAATTGTCATCTCATCATCTGCTCTCCTCACAGACGAGACAAAGAGTCTGCTGGGCCGAGGTCGCAGGAAGAAAATTGCCTCACCAAAGGCCGTTGAGCAGTCGGACAAGACAGACGAATGCACAGACAGTGCAGACAACTCCAAGCCTGTCTACAAAGTCAACCAAGAAGGACGCTACATTTGCCAGCTTTGTGAAAAGACATTCAAAACTGTGAGTCGTGCATACTTTTGATAAGATGAAAATCTTTTTGCCTGAGCATTACATGCTTTTCATGAAATATGTTTTAATGCTTCTTCCTACTGCTTCTTTGCCTTTGCATTCACCAGAGCAACATCTTAAGAACTCATATGAACACTCACAGTGAGCAGAAGAACTTCTCTTGTGATCTGTGTGGAACCACCTTCCGTACTAAAGGCTCCCTGATTCGTCACAACCGGCGTCACACAGGTACAGAGAGTGAACTCAAAGGAGTGTGGGATCTATGGAGCACATCTTGGTTTCATGAGCTGGTTTTGATATGTTTTGTCTAATAAAGTTGACCTGATGCTCACTCTCCTTGTTTCTTGTTTTCTTGCAGATGAGCGTCCATACCGCTGTACTCTTTGTGGCCAGTCCTTCAGAGAGTCAGGTGCCCTCACCAGACACCTTAAATCTCTCACACCCTGCACAGAAAAGATCCGCTTTATTCAGTACAAGGAGATCCTGGTCAGCAAGGACGGAATTCAGAAAGGTGAGGGTTGTTACAAGAAAAGATTGAATTTTTGTGGCAAGTCTGCCTGTGCCTTGGGAAAGCATACCCATTCCAGTCCAACAGACTAATACGTTTAAGTCCACCAGCTCATTTGTGACTTATTCTCAGGTATATTCTTGGTGCACAAGGAAGTGACGATTCATGGAGTCACTGACAAGGTTGTGTGATTTGTTCAGGAGTTGAAGAAGGTAATGCTCCATTGGCTGGCCAGCAAGAGGTGGTGGTTGTGGAGCAGCAGCCAGAGGAGCAGGAGGTGGTGGAGGCTCAGACGGCTGTTGTCAGTGTGGTGGATGCTGGTTCCCAAGAGGTCATCCACCGGGTCCACTTCACCATGGAGGTGGACGGAGCATCTCAAGAACAAGTGAGCTCAGGATAAATGTAGATTTATCTGAAAGTCCTTTCGTGGGTCAAGAGTTTATCTATCACAGAAGTGCCTTCTGGTCATTAATAATCATAAAAAAGTGTGGATTCACAGTGTTTTTTTTATGTGAGATTATTTTATATCTTTTCTCTAACCTGTACATCTTCTGCTGTACAAATTTGTGGATCTGTTGCTCTCCTTATGGTCAGGTTTTGGTAGAGCAGTGCGAGGCCGAGGCTCTTGCAGCAGCTGCAGCAGTAGGCGACAACCTCATCTGCCAGGCCATCATCAACTCTGGCATCGCCCTGGAGACAGGGGAAACGGCGGCGGAGGAGACCGCAGAGGCAGTTGAGGATGTGCGCAAAGTTGTCATTGACTGTCCTGATGCTGAAGACCAGATGACTGAGATCCAAGTCAAAGAGGAGTGTGTGAAGATGGAGTCGGAGGTGAGACTAGAAGGAACTGGGACTGACCAACAAAAATTACTGTACTGTATTGTAATTGCATTATATTCAATATTGCATATTATTATATATTCATATTGCATTTTATTGCTGTTCTCTGAGAAGTTTAAACTGAGATTCATGTAATCTAGGGTTTGCCACTGTCATTATTTTGTCAATGTCAGCCCTGAAACACATTAACACTATTCAATACCCTGGTTTAGCTATCTGAGGCGCTCAGCAGAGCATAAGCAGGAAAGAGGTCAAACTAGACATTTGATCAAAGTGTAGCCACACTCTCCGTTAAATATTGCCATGTTTGTTTTGCTGCTACACGCCTCAGGTACAAGGCTGCTGCTCCTGAGCTGTCGAGAGCTGAGCACACTCTGCTCCTACGATTTTGCAGACTTTGCAGTCACATACTCATGTAGCAACTAAAGCAAGAATGGAGAGTCAAACAGTTGGGCTAATGAATGAAATATTGCACATTTTGTTTTGAATGAACAGATGTTTTTTTTTAAGTGCATGAAAACCAAACGTGGGAGTTGCCAAGGCACTGATATGGCAAACAGTGCTGTCTGATTAGTTCTGAAAACATTGGAGCTGGGTTCTCAATGGGACTGGGTGTCAGTTCCCAACTATAATCTGTTGTTGCAGTGTAGGATTCATTTTTAAGTAGCTTGTTCCTCTTGCTCTCTCCCTCAGGAGACATGTGAAGAAGCAGATGATCAGACATCTTCAAAGCTGCACAAATGTCCACACTGTAACCGCTCCTTCAAGGGATTGAACTACTTGCGCTTTCATGTCAAAGGCCACTTGGGTGAGTCCATATCTATTAATAATTGCTTGAAATCCACCACTCCCCACCTTAATATATTCCTTTTGAGGGATTAACGAGTCTCAAAATTAAATCTGGTTCTGTCCACAACTTAATGGATGCTTTGCTGCGTTTTAGACAAATGCTTCATTCTCCCTGTGTGTCCTTTCCTCTTTGTGCAGGTTACAAGCCCTTCAAGTGCACACTGTGCTACAAGGAGTTTCTGACCGGCTACCTGCTGAAGAAACACATGGAGGTCCATGTCAGTGAGAGAAGGTACAAGTGCGGCGAATGTGGCAAGTTGTACAAGACCATCGGGCACGTACGTGAGCACATGAGGGCACACTCTGATGAAAGGCCCTTCCACTGTACCAGATGCAACAAAGGTTACAAGACCAAGGTGAGTGAATGCACTGTACTGGTGCTGAATATATTTGTCTGTCTCAGTGGTCTTGTTCTCATTTTGTTTAAATTGAACCGTCAGCTCTTACTTCATTTCTCTTATTTTCAACCGTTTGTCCTCACCGACTTGCCACTCAGTCACTTAGATAACCTTTTCCACTTTGTCAGAACGCCTTGCAGGTGCATCAGCGGACGCACGGCGAAGAGAAACCGTACGTGTGTCAGTTCTGCCTGAGAGGCTTCAGGGAGAAAGGCTCTCTGGTGCGCCACATCCGCCACCACACCGGAGAGAAGCCCTTCAAGTGCCCGAAGTGTGGGCGCGGCTTTGCCGAGCACGGGACCCTCAATCGCCATTTACGTGCCAAAGGTCGGCGTGATGGACAGATTCAACCTGAATGATTTTCAAATAATAAATAGATTAACTGTAGATGCATAGAGTGTGGCAGGGACAGTGTGGATGATAAAACCATATGAGGAGATGAAAGCCTTAAAAAAATGTTTGCTCTTTACCTCTCATTATTGGCTTTAGTGATAAAACAAGCCCTAATAACCCAACTGGTTTGTGTCCACCAGGTGGCTGCCATAAGGATGTGTCCAGTGAGCAGCAGGCCGTGGTAGCAGAGGAGCAGGTGTCAGCGGACAGCCTGGCTAGAGCGGCCATCATCTCAGATGACCCCCATGCCGTCCTGGTGGAGTTCTCCTCAGTGGTGGCAGACACACAGGAGTACATCATTGGGGTGAGAGGCGCTGGGCAGCAGGGGAAAGGGAAAGGGAGTTCTTTCATTTTGTATCGTAACGTAAAGGTGGATTACATAAGAGTTTTACACTTCCATAGCACAAAATGACCATAATACGTTTGCTATCAACATTTTTTCAAATCTTTTCAAATCAGCGGTCAAGGTTGGACTGGTCATAAAGATGTTCAGTTTCAAAGTACTGTTCTATTTTTTTCTTTTTCTTTTTTATCTTTAATTATTTATTTATTTATTTTTGGTGTAAAATGCTGCCAGTTTTGTCACTCACTTGTTCTGCTTCTTTCGTGTCCTCCAGACTCCAGCAGAGGAATCAGTGCAGGGAGAAGAGGTTACACTCATCCAAGACAGCCAGAATCAGGTCAGTACAGAGACACACACACACACACACACACACACACACACACACACACAAATTAGAGCATCGGTATACTGTAGCTGCAGTGTGAGAGCCTCACTCCTGTATCTATAATCACTGTTCTGTGTCAAAATGTTCTGAAATGTATGACGAGCTGTATTTGTATTGTAGCCCTCACATCAGGTAAACCTACTCGTACAACTCATATTAAACCTCTCCCTCCCAGATGGGCAACCACATCATGAAAGTGGTGCAGCAGATTGTCAGCCAGTCGCGTGGAAGCGGTGGCGCAGGCGGCCACCAGATCATTGTGCGCAACATGGCGGTGGATGAGGAGGGTGCGTCCATCTCTGACTGTGGCGACACCATCACCATCGCCACGCCCGAGAGCCTGACGGAGCAGGTGGCCATGACGCTGGCCTCCGCTATCAGTGACGGCACCCTGATGGCCACGGCGGGCACCGTGGAGACGGCGGACGGGACAGTTACCATGGTTACCGCCACAGAGGAGGAAATGGAGCAGGGTATAGAAATGGTGCAGCAGCAAGAGGAGTACATCATCACCTCGCCTGAAGAGGTGGAGGTTCAGACTGTCATTGTGTGAAGTTACTGCATGGGACTGTTGATGCAATGGGACTGTATAAATTGATTACTGGAAGCAAGGCCAAAGTATTTATAAGGTTTATAGTTACAAAGAACAACCTACAAAGAGAATATTTTTGTGTGAAATACACAGAATGAGTTTGTATAAGGACTAGTTCTGTTATGTGTGTTTTATTTCTTGATTTGAAGCACTGCATTCAGTGTGTTAGCTCATAACGATTTGGATTGATACGTCAGGTTTCAGGTGCATAGAGCTTAAAATACTAGATTGTACATATTGTACATTTGTTTGGTCTTCATTTTGAAGAGCTGGACAGCTGTACTTTTGTTTGAGGCAGTACAAAGTCAAGACCTTTTGTTTACACCACACATGTAGGCTTTTTCAGCTCCAGCCTTACTTTAAAACCATTTGTCTTAGCCCTTTACGTGTTGTAGCCCAGACTCTTTCTCTTTATTGTCAAGACTGTGAAATCCTTTTCTTTTATTCTGAATCACAACATTACTACCTAAAAAACGGCATCATTTCATAGCGGTTTTCAGTTCTGCTACCCAATGTGGAGGTCAACAAGGATTACTTTTTGAAGCATTTTATTGTTTCTGTTTAAACAAAAAAAAAAAAGAAAAGAAAAAGGAAATGTGATGCTCTTTAATGACTGACCGATCCAAACTGTGCATACACACCTGCCCATCCGGGGGCTGTTCAGACACACAGTTGGCCCAATTGTTTTCACAGGGTACAGTGATGCGGTTTTTGTGCTGGTCAGTAACATGCATCTATCGGCATGACAAGTAACAGTACAAAGATGTACTAATGCGGTGTGTTTACCAGAGTTTGCATCAAATAAATGCTATTTTCTAGTACAGCTGGCTCCCTATCCTCTTGTTTGCTGGTGATTTGATTGATGAGTGTTGATTATATTCACTGGAGGCACCAATGGCTTGTAGACTTCTGGATTACAGATGTGGGGATTGATTGATCAGCATAGCACATTCAGGTCAAGGCAGACACTGCCTCTGTTAGTCTCTCACTCTCCAAACATGAATTATAATCTGTATATTTCCAAATCCCGGAGTGTCAAAAATATGTTGTCGACTCTCTAAGCCTGTTTGATAGCAAAGCAATTTTTCTTTTTGCAAGTTGCTTTTTGCCCTCTTTTCTCCGTTGCATGCTGAGTTTCAGTCTGCTGCATTATGAACTGACCCTTTTTTTTTTCATGTGTGATGCTAGCTACAGTGTGTACTGAACTACTACTGGGAAGGAAATACATGTGTCAGGGGAGGGGAGGGCATCTCTGAGATTAGATGGGTTCATTTTACACAGAAAAATTGGGGCATTACCTCATCCGCTTTAATTAGTGTGCACAGAGCTTATATCCAAAGCAGTGCTGATTTCAGGTATACAGTGTTGAAATTAGCGCGATAATCCTTGACCCAAAAGACAACAGCTCTCAGCCCAGCTTTGAACCAAATTATATATTACAGTGCTCAAGAGAATGCCTCCGATCAGAGCAATATCTGTCCCTCCTCACCCTATAAAACACTAACTGTGGTCTGTTGGTGTCTGAGAACCACTTCGTTTTTCTGTTGTCCCCACAAATCCCTTGAAGACTTCTTCACCAGTGGAAAACACATACAGTGCATAGAAGAACATTAGCCTAGATTTGGGTTTAACTATTCTTAGATTATGCAAGTGTTTTTTTTTAACTTCCACTTTGTTTGCCTGGTTGCATTTGTGATTGCATGATACATTTCTTTTCTTTTTTAGAAGTATTTGGGAGCAGAGTGAATGTAGTCTGTCATCTCATCATGGGAGCGCCATCTGCTTTGAAAAACCCGCCAGGTAAAAGAACAGCATCCAGTGCTGCACCTACACAACCTGCTGCAGCACCATGCAACATGAATCATTTCTCCATGGGTAAATAAAGTTGCAAGGGAACACGATCAGACTTTGTGAGGCCTGTTGTGGCAAGCTAAAATTACATTCTCACACTTGGATGTTCTGAGTTGAAACATTGATTGTTTTAGGTTCCTTACAACATAAACAACACATGGTAACGGTGCGTGCACATGCAATTTCACAAGATGACGTCCTGCTGTATTTTGAGAATGTAACCTTGAGCATATCTGTAGGCTGTGTCTCTCTAACTGGTGCTCCAGCGCCGAGGTTAACGCAGACGCTATAATCAGAGAAGTGTCCCTGGCTGGTACACCACACAGTTTCTGGGTCACTCCTCAGCCCGCTGAGAGGGCCCCATCCACATGAGCAACAGAGGGAGACAGAGAGAGAGGGTGGGAGAGAGAGAGAGGGAAAGGTATTTATAGAAAAATGGGGCTTCGCAGTACCTTTTCTTGCGAAAGAATCATTTCAGGACCAAGTGAGCGTGTCCCAGTTTTCTGATCAGCGCTCAGCGATAGGGCTGGGGCTGAGGCTGAGGCTGGACCACCTCGCCCAGGATGGGGAGCCTGACTTTCAGACGCTCTCCCCTCTCCTCCGGCCTCCCTCTCCTCTGCTCCAGACCGCTGGTTCTCTGATTCAGAACAGGGGGGGAGGCATCGGCCTGCACAACCTACAGATGTGACCTTTAAGGCAGGCTTGTTTTGTCTAACCTGCTAGGGGCTTGTGGAGGTGGTCCGCTGAGGGTGTTGAGGTGAGGAGCAGCGAGAGAGTGTCAGAGGGCACTCTTTGGCTGCATCCAACCCCCGGTCCGGGGGTGTAGCGAGGCTGGCTGGAACGTGCCCTGCTGCAAGCCGGGCAAGGATGAGGCGCTTCTTGAGCAGGAAGGGCCGCTTCTCCCTACGCCAGAGCAAGTCTGGGACCCGGAGCGCCGGCAAAGATTTCTGTAAGTCTCTCACTCTCTGAATCCTACTTTTTACATGATGCTCCTCAGCTGTTTCATCTGCTGGAGTTAAGAGAAGGAGGAGAGCTAAAAGGAGCTGAAGCTGCGAGTGTGTATCTGGGTCGCAGGCTTTGGAAGTGTCTTTCAGTGCGTGTTTGTGTGTGTGTGTGTGTGTGTGAGAGAGAGAGAGAGGGGAAAGAATAGGACAAAGAAAAGTGTGAACAATCTAGCATTGTCTAAGCACTGCATGCGTCGTGGTGGGCAGACAAGACTATGATCCACGCGCTCCTATGTCTGTGCCTTCCCAATCTATTTTATATCAATGAGCAGCTCTTGTTTTGATGTTTCCTGACTGCTCAATTCAGCAGGCTGACACCGATTTCTGTGGCTCTTTGAGTCTTTGGGATGGTTTTATCTTTTATTCACTCAGCCACATTTCACCCTGCATATTTAGCCCCACGCTGAAGTTAGATCTCTTGCTGATTTACTTTTTTTTTTTTGCTGCTCTGACATTTGTCTTACATTTCTTTGCAAAGTCCTATACCAACTTTTATTTCATAATTTTTTCCTGCGCTTATTTTTGTCGCTTTTCTCACTCTGTCTCTAAATCAGTCTCCCTCTCCCCTCTGTCTGTCTTGATTTCTCTCTTTGTCCCTCCATCCTTCTCTGAAAGATCGGTGACAAATAAGAAAAAGGGACAGAGTGTGACTACCGCAGGTGGCAGGTCGGATGACTGCATGTAATTGTGCCTGCACTTGCGCGACGCGTCTCTTTAAATTAGTGTACTCTGTCGGAGTCTATGCCCCAATTCCAACTTTAACTGCCTGCTTTTGTGGCTCCATGTGATATTTGTATCTACTGTGGTGCATGGCCTCTAAACTTTCCACAAATTCGCATTATCACACGGTTAAGCAGTGATTAAAAGGAAGCGGGTGGCAGATCCTGCTAGACTTGATGCAAATGTGTTTTAGCGGTTGCTCTTATCCAGAGAAACTTTGAAAATGATAATAGAGTTGTTATTTTGTGGTGGAAGATGGAAACTAAAAGCAAATGCAGGTACACACGGAAGGCGGGGGCTGAGCTAAATTTTCGGTTTATGATGCAAGACAGAGCATGAGTTTGCACTTCTTGTTAAGGAATACTATTGGCAGGTGACACCGTGAAATGGCATCTCTATAAGGCATACATATAGTTTTGACGGATGCAGATGGTTGTGGATGAGTGTGTCGATGAAGTGAGCTCTGCCTGTTGGAACACAGCAGCTCTCTGCAGCAGGAGAATGAGGCCAGTGACCAGGGGAAGGCCAGCAGGCCGACATGTGGGCCAGATACCAGCGGTCAGAAATAATCTCCTTCACTCCGTTTCATGCTGTGTTTTTCACAGGAAACATGATTTTTTTTTTCAATTTAATAATCATGCATGAATTCTGTCTCTTTCTATTTGTGGTTGCATCAAGTTGGGTGTCACTGCTGCCACAGCCAGGCTGATCAAGGTGCCCTATTTAAACCAATTTGACCTCTGTACTTGCAACCTGCTATAAGTAGCTAACAAACTATTTTGTATGAGCACCATAGATCAGCAGATCAGGATGTTAAAAGCTGTTGGGACATGTATTTCATAAGACATACAACAGATTACAGAGAAACCTATTAAAATGTAAATATCAAACTAATAAAAACCTGGTTACCTTCTGGCTCTGTATTGCCCTGAAGGCAGTTCTTTTTTCAATCTACTCGTGCCCTCCAGGAAGCTCTTTTTTATCTGAATTGCTCTGTACTATTTGAATATCATCCTCCCTTCAACCTTTCAGTCCTCGGCCTCCCAGCCACCAATCAGAACTGGCCGGAGGAGTTCGGCTTCCGGCTGGGCGGCACTGGTCCCAGCTACATCTTGTCCGTGGTGGAGGGCAGCAGTGCCTACCTGGCAGGCCTGCAGCCCGGGGACCAGGTCGTGGACATCGAGGGTCAGGATGTGACCAACCTCAGCACGCCGGCCCTGATCGCTCTGGCTCAGACCCTCAAGACGGTGCCACCCAGCATCGGAGTGGTCTCCCGGATCGAACAGGTCAGAGAAAACCTAGTAATGTATGGTCCGTGTTCACATAAGACCAGAGCTTTCTATAATTTTGTAATTTTTATACTCCATCTGTGCTATTTTAATGACAGTTAAACTTCAGTCCAGACAGATTTTTGCCTTTTTCTCCTCAGATTGACATCACCCCTGGCCCAGATGGCCGCTTTGGCTTCACCATCGTGGGAGACAGCCCCCTGATGGTGGAGGACTGCATGCCCAACGGGCCCGCGGGACGCAGCGGCCTCAAGGCCAGAGACTACGTCATGGAGGTCAACGGCATCCCCGTCAAGCATCACGAGACGGCGGCGGCCATGATCAAAGCGGCCCAGGGGCGGCCGCTGCGTCTGGGCGTGCTCAGTATGGCCCGGCGGCCCAAGCGGCTGAGCAGCAGCATGCGGGTGCTGTCACAGACCGGGGACAGCGTCAGGGAGAGCCGTGCCCATAAGGCCATGGAGTTCAATAAGAAGGTGGGCGTGCATGTACCTGTCAAACCTGAGTGCAAAAGCATCTGTTTGCAGCATCTCTTTGTCTGCGATCTTAGTGTGAACCTCATTGTTTATGTATGTGTGCGTCCATGCATGTCTCTGTCAGGTGGAGGAGGTGCTGGGAGAGGAGCCCGATGTCAAGGAGAAGCTGTTTGAGGTGCTGAAGCAGTACGCCGCTGAGAGGAACGTGGACGACCTGGCTGAAGCTCTCCCCGAAATCCTGATCACAGAGGAGCATCAACAACTGATTGACAGCGTCAGGTAGCCAATCATGTGCTCAGATGTGTATCCAGAGGCAGATTCATAGGGCAGACACATGTGTGTGTGTGCACAGCCATGCACCTACAGACATGTATGCAAACACAGACAGGACAGAGGGTCGGACCAAAGTTCACACATGTTCTTGAGCGTGTCTGCATGCTCAGCCTCTGTCACTATAACCTCCTCCACATATCTCTTGTGCTAGTTAAAGAAACCTCGCCAAATTCAAGGGAATCCAATAAATTCTTAGTAGTTTATACCCTCTGTCTCTGTCTAAGCACGCTCCTCCATCATCCTCAAACATCAGAGGAGACTCAGTATGTGACAAAGTAGCATATTGTTACAAAGTTCAGCCGCTGTGTTGGCTTTACATCTGGCGACAGCGTCTGTCACTCCCTGTGATGTAATCAGGACAGTGCATTAATATTTCAGCAGGTGGTGTTGTTTCCAGTCCAGACTCTGAGGGTGTGTGAGTGTATGTGCGTGTGTGTGTGTGTGTGTGTGTGTGTGAAACTGAAGCAGATGAATTTTGAGTTGCATTAACGTCCTCTCATGTGCGTCTTTTTTATGGTGATATCCTAATTAGACATCCGAATGTCTTTAAAAATGAAATGCCTTTTTTTTTTTTTTTTGAGATACTGAGAAATATCCAAGCACAGCCGTCCAAACCAGCCTCAGTATCCATGGCACGTGATTGCTCATCCCTGCTTTATAGATCAATTCTATTCAGCTGAGATATTGATATTCTGCAGGATTTACTCAAACACCCACGCAGAGACGAGGTCCTGACTTTGTTGTATATCTCCAGTCTTTTTCAGTGTTTTTTGAGAACTGCGTGTACACCAATGCACTTGGGAACGTATGAATAGTCCATTGTGAGCTCTGGGCAATTCAGCCGTAGGGTTTTACTAGTTTGCATAGACGCGCACAACAATAGGGGCGCAGTGGAGGAACATGAGCACCTTAATTGCCTCGTGAAATCAATTTTTCCGAAAAGCCCCCTCTCAGCGTTTCAGCGTGTTTAGACGCGGGGGAGGCGTGCGTGAGGAGTAGATGTGGGTAACTTTGATCAGACGTCACGCGCTGACTGCTGCCCTTTTTGAAGTGCTTGGGTGAATGGATGTCACTTTGCATATTCTGTTTCTCCCCTCTCAGGTACACAGGGGGTACGGTCAGAGATCCACCGGAGAATATTGCATTTCCTCGTTCTCAGCATTGATCGGGAAAACAAAACCGAAAACACAACCCCTCTGCACGCTCTTGCATTTTTTTTTCCTTTTTGGTCGGTGTCCCGTTTATTTTTCCTTCTCGCTTCTTTCCTCTTTGAGTTTCTCTCTCTCTCTCCTCCTCTCTCTCTCTCTGTCTCTCTCTGTCTCGCTCTCTTCCTCCTTTCCTGTCTGTTCTGATGCTCTCTTTGATACACACCCCTATTTTTTTTTGTGTATCTCATCATTGAATCCTCTGTTTCCCTCCTCTTTATCTGAGCTGCTACAGCCAGTTTGCTGCTGCTGCTGCCGGTTGAGGGATACACACACACACGCACACGGACACAGCACACACACACACACATCCTTGCTTTGAAGTTCTATGCAGGAAGCAATTATGAGTTGCTGCTTCAGGTGAGTACTGACTGGATGCAAAACACAGTTTGGTGTTGACACTGATTTTTTTTAACAGTTATGGCATGTAACTGTTTGATGTTCATG
>OMLF01048091.1:0-10333 GCA_900302615.1 Holocentrus rufus | reverse complement strand
TGGTGTGTGTTTTTTTTTTTTTTTTGCTTTCGCTGAGACCGACAGAAGATGTGATGGTGGTGGAGATGTTGGAGCGGATGAAGGAGACGGGGGAAACAGATCCAGGCCCTGTGATCTGTCGTCCCGCTGATAAATGGCCCCGTTCGTTTTAGTTTTTTCCGTATTCTCTGCGTGTCCGAGGAAACGCGGTGATGTATGGATGTTCTTTGGGAGAGAAGTTCTGTGGCCTACATAGCCTTTTAACACAGATTACACAGCTACCTTCCCCATAGGTACGTGACCCTGGCCTAGAAAGAGTTCTAGTTCTCCAGTCTCTCTCTCTCTCTCTCTCTCTCTCTCTCTCTCTCTCTCTCCCTTCTTCTCTGCTTATATCTTTGTTTCCGTCTCTGCCTCTTTATATATTTTTCTCTTTCTTCCAACTTGCTTGTCTGCCTGTCAGTTTGCCTCTTTCACCCACTTCTCTCTCTGCTTCTCCCTCTCTGTCTTTCACATACTGTTCATTTTTTGCCTCTCTCTCTCTCTCTCTGGCATGAATCATCTTGCTTCTGTTCCTGTTGCTATACAAATCTGACCCTCAGGATGGCAGTGCAGAGCAGTTAAGGACCCTCGGACCGGCACATTTCTGCCCCCGGGGGAAAGCGTTGTCTGTATGAATTCATCGTGCACTTAATCACTGTCACCTGCATACTCTCCTTGCTTTTAATTTAGACCGGCGTCTCCATGGTAACCGTATAAAACGGGGCCTGTGGACAAGGTTACAGTTTCAAAGATGGCAATAGTGAATGACAGATGTTTTAATAGTTTTATGGCGATGATCTTTCCAATATTCTTACACCAACAAACTGGCATCCACATGCACGGTCAACAGCAGCTCCATCCGTCCAGTTTTGATCGCACATCATCCTGCACAGCCCGGTCTGTGTGTCTGTAATTGCTTCTGACGAAGGTAGTGCTTCCCCTGATCGGAAAGCCTCCTGAGAAACAAGAGGAGCTAATGTGGTGGTCCCATCTTCCCCCTCACTAGTGAATCAGCAATTAGCCCAGAAATCCCATAAGGATCAGTCATTAGCATTAGGATTAATGTGTGTGTGTGTGTGTGTGGAGAGGGTGGGCGGGGGCACCGTGAGGGACTATGGGAGGGAGACACTGTGTTGACTCTCCACTGCACAATGAAACAATTAAACTCTCACTTTCTAATTAACCTTATTAATCGCTACCACCCAGATTTAAATGTTTTACAATTCACACCATATTGTGGGATTGCTTTGCTCAAAATGTATAATATCAGATATAGTTATGATCATATGCGGCGGCTGGGCAATTGATCAGAAATCAATCTCACAGTTTCAAGCCAAAGCAGCAAATCCCCGTTTCTCTCTCTAATACTGAGATAGAAACAAATCCTCACCCAACATGTTTTATTAAAGGCTCATTAAATTTACTCGTCATCACTGATATAGGGGCATATTTTGAATCCAGTCATACCATATGGTTTGGTACTTAAAGTTGCCAAAGTTTGAGCTGTGTCTTGAGTGACGACCTAATTTAGAATAGAAAAGTTACAGAGAGGCTCAACAATTCTGATTGATTTTTAATTGTAAGGCAATGTCACACAGGTTCCTGTTATTCCTGCACACACACACACACACACTGGCTTTGTAAGCTGTTTCACTCTTAAAGTAACTGGATCAATGATTTTGTGTAGTTGTGGTGTGTATGTGTGTGTGTGTGTGTGTGTGTGTGTGTGTGTGACAGCCTGGTAATCTGCACTTATATCAGAATAGTCTTGGTGAAAAACCCTCCGAGTACAAAATGTCTCTGAGCTTTTCTTAGCTTTGGAGTGTAGGAAATTGGTATGGGAGATTGAGTTTGTAAGTTGGCTCTTACATCAAGTCCAAAACCTGCTTTAAGTTTTCATGAAACTATACTAGACCCATCCAACAGCGTCCTCAGACGTACCTGCAAAGGGACTGTGACAACTTTGAAAACAAAACAGCAGGTTTTGAGCGAGGAGACGTATACGTGGATGTACCGACTGTGCTGGAGGGACGGCGGAGGAGCCCAGGAGACGGCTTGGTGCTGAACGGAGGAGTCAGACTGAGAGAGATGAAGAGAGGACTCACGGCTTATTTAGATGATGGAGGCGCCTTTTTGTAGGAGGGGCGGGGGATGTGCAGGAGAGGATAGGGAAGAATGAGGTTGAAGTTGTGTGTGTGTGAGATGGTGTGTTGCATGTGTGTATGTGTGCATATGTGTATGAAGCAGAAATAGAGCCAGAGATGAAAAAGCAGGGAGAAAGCCCCCTATATTTAAAGGGAAAGTCCACCATAAAACACTTAACAATTAGCTTAGTGATAACTAGCTTATTGGCCTATTTTGTTGTTTGGTATTGTCCTTTTCTTATTTCCACAGATAATTAAGGTAGGCAACATCATCTCATGTGAAAAAAAAAAAAACAGCTATGTAAAGCATCAGAGGTTTTGGCATCAGTCCTTCACAATAAAAGATTTTTTGCATTTTGCACCGATGTTAAACTATTCAGAAAGAGGCTAGTTTCTCCAACAGTAGCCTCAATAAATGCAGCCAGAACATCTTCCTCTTCCTTCTCTTTTTGTTCACTAGAAAAACTTTGCCGTCACCATTGCTGGCGCTCTTTATGCAGCACAGAGGGTTGTGGGAAACAGGTTGAAGCAAAGTCGGTTCACTCAAAAAAAAAAAAAAAAGTGAATTACAACACTTCAAAATACTTTCTGGAATGAGCAGAATATCACAAACTGGTATCTTAACAGTCTTACAGTATCCGAGGGTGGATTTTTCCTTTAAGAAGGAAACGGCAATAATCGAGTGGCTGCCTGAGAAAGGAGGGGGGGGAGTGGGAGTTGATTATGGGAGAGAAAAAAATAAGAGGAGTAGGGGGAGTGAGAAGCGTTTTCTCCCAGAGGTGCCAGCAGGAATCTGCTCGCTCCTTGTCGCGCGTTAGTTGTGAGCTGTCACTGATGCTGAACACACGCTCTCACCTGCAGCTGTGACAGGCGCACGAAAAAAACAAAGCTTTACTCATCTCATACCCTCTCTCACTCTCTCTCTCTCTCACACACACACACATAACACACAAAACGTCGGACTAATCTCTACCTGCCTTGGCCGTCCCATGGGATGTGGTGCATTGGACTATTTTTGAACCAATTATGTGGATCTTGCTTCCGAAACAGTACATAATCAGAGCAAGAATCCCTCATTTTTCACCGGCGTGCTTTGGACACGCATGCTGAAAGATCTTGGATTTTTGAGGAATTTATGCTGAAATGATTTTTGCTTTTGCTAAGATGCACTTTGTCCCATCTTGGTCTAAACTGAGATGTTCATCTGATGCTAAGTTTTACAATTTGTGGACACTTTGGATGTGAATCTCGTGTGTTTCTTATAAAAAAATATCAGTGGCCTCTTCACTGGCAGTTCAAACAAGAAGCTGCACCAGATTTCAGCCACATTAAAACCACCTCTAGTTTCTTCTAGTCCACCTCAACTGTCTGATTCCACTATGTTTGTCAGGATCTTCATTCCCAAGAAGCACCGGGAGCGTTTTGACGAGGTGGTCTCCCAGAGCCTGATGAGCCGCTTCAAGGGGCGGAGCTTCAGCGACCCCAGCCGTAACCGCCTTCGCCGCAGCCGGAGCGAGGATCACCCTGAACGCCTCCTGGTCTCCACCCGCGCCAGCTCGGTGCCGCGCACCCACGCAGAGGAAGGCATGGTCCCCCCCGCCCGAGGCATGCGCAAGACCACCTCACTCATAGCCGGGCACTCCAGTGCCACCACGACCAATTGCAGGTCAGTATTTAAAGGTCTCACCACAACTAGTGACATCACTTAAAATTTGATTGGTTAAGTGGCGCCAGAGATTTTTTTTAAGATATCTTGCTTTGTATGTTTATTTATTCCTCATCCTTCCTCCTCAGTTCCTGTGTGTTTTGGCCCGTCATCCGCAGGAGTCATGCATATTTAGCTTTAGTTTTCCCTCAGCTGCACAGTGTGTCTCATTTCTAGCCTTCAAAGAAATCTCCTCTTTAAATAACAATTTCTCTCCTCCATCACTCTGATCAATTACATAACCACACATGCAAAAGCACAATCATTGTGACAGTCTGTATAAGCATGGTATTTATGCGAATTGGGATGTGTAGGAGTTGGGGCAGGGGGGGTCTAGACTCATCGGGGCCAAAGCCAGTGTGAACATGATCCAGATCAACCCAGTCAAACCCGCTCGGCTGCTCTTTTCGTTTCCTATTTTGTCCTTATGAATTGATTGCAGCTGTTTGGCCTTTGATCTCAGTCTTTGCTCTCCGCTCGAGAGAGTGAAACCCTTATCACATTTATGCAGGCTAAAAATATTCAAAAAAGGATAGAAGCCTAATCAAAAGACATCCTTTCGTCGTTATTTGGAACTGCAGCGACCAAAGTGGCCTAAAGAACTGATGTCTTTTTCATGGCTCCAGCTTACTTTGGTAAATAATGAGGACGGTATGCGGCTCCCTGGGGATACACTGTCCATATTTAAGCAGGGTTATTCATGCAGGCTGTGAATTTAAAGTAGTGCTTCTGAATTGGGAAGTATGTAGGTGGCCCATAAATTGGGCTCCCATTGCCTCTGGATGGGCAAAATAACAAATCAACTGTATTGCATTCTTTGTCTCACTAAACCTTGTGGCCAACTTTTTTGAACATGAAATACAGTGCGCTGAGAAGGACACTAATGAGTGAACCCAGCCGCTCTTAATCAAGCGCACATTATTGCCACATTCCACAATCCTAATGGGGTTTCTATGGCAACCCATACACGATTCCATGGAGGTAGATTATAAAACATATCGAGTGCGGTTGCTGCGTGTGGCTTCCTCTGGGTGATGCATTATTTCTTAACCACATCATTCCTCCAATCACTTGAGATATAAAACGGAGCCGACTGTTTCAGAGTACCTGCTATTTATGGAACCACTCCTACTTCCAATGCTCTCTCCTAATTCCTCAATACGGCCATTAATCATTCAACCCCATTTCTCTCCCCAGGACAGTGAGGGTGTGCAAGGGCAACATGAGTTTCGGCTTCACCCTCAGAGGCCATGCACCAGTGTGGATCGACTCTGTGATCCCCGGTAAGTTAAAAATATGTGTGCAGGTATATCCAGGCGTGCACTGGTGCATTTATGTATGTGCAAACGTGTGAAAGTGCGTGCTATATGTGATTATGATTCAGTGTGATGACGTGAAGGTAAAGAGGGATCTGAATTTGCAGTGCTGTTCAGAAAGGGGCATCTCCAGTGCCACATGCCCGTCAGTGTATTGAATTCATTTCATTTTCCTTCGCAAGATTGTTGTCATGATTGCTAATTCTCAAAGTTCTCAAAGGGGATGTTCAATATAGTGTGACACAAGATTAAAGGCGGCTTGTAATCAGCCGAAATGTGAGCGGCGTGTTCTATTTCTGGTATTGTTAATAATAAACTTGGAAAAATCTCTTGCTGGGCCGTCACGCCCGCGGTTCCTGTCTGTCTCTCTGTCTTTCTGTGTCTCTGTGTCCTCCTCCTCTTCATCAGGCTCCACCTTCTCACCCTCCACTTGCATCTCTGCCTTTACTGTCACAGTGACGTCTCAGATGGGATGAACTCGAATGTTCCTCTTCTCACAGAATTTACCATTGATCATATTTACCCAGTCATGATCATTATTAGGTATTCACAGTTCATTAAAAGTTTTTTCATGGTTATCTGTCAGAATTCACTCTATTTTATTTGTATTTTCATGATTAGCATTAATATTGATGTCAACAGTAGTTTTCTTATTTCAGTAATTTAATGGTTTGGCTTACCAGAGAGAAGCAACTAATGAAGAAAAAGCTTGTTAATGCTAAATTGACACTAGTGTAATCATGATAATCTTACAGCTATAATTTATCACTACATTAAAGAAGCCTGTGTCATTCCCAAATCTCAGATCAGCTGTTCACTAGGCTCATGTTTTTTATGACGACCAACCTTTTTTGATGTCTGTCTATACGCACATAATGAGTTCTCTCAGATGTGGTTGGTCAAAAGCAGCGCCCCTGCCTTAGGAGTAACAGGCCGGTATAGGTTAAATTAATAGTCATTGTCATAAGAACTTATAATAACTTATAATTTTGTTAAAGGGGAACTTTGCTAATTTGGCCAAGAGGGCAGTGGCTCATGCCCTCGCCCTCCCTCTGCACATCCCTGTGAATCAGAACATGATTAAGTGTCTGATCAAGATTTAATCAGGATACAGTCAAATGAGAAAATTACTCTCTTTCTCTTTCTCTTTCTTCCCTGCCCTCTTTTTGCTCTCATTCTGCAGGAAGCCCAGCAGACAAAGCAGGTCTCAAACCTGGGGACCGCATCCTATTTCTCAATGGACTGGACATGAGGTTGAGTTCAAAAGTTCCTTTAAAATGCAGACGCAGAACTTCTTTCTTTGTCATGCAGGTTTAACGACCAAACTCATTTAGTAGAATGGAGAAGTGTTTAAAAATATCTTGTTTTCTTCAAGTAAACATAAATATGGTAATGCAGTTCTCCATTTGACCTTGTTTTGTTGTTCGGAGAGCTCACACAGTTGTTTGGGGGTTCAGAAATCTCATTTCCGTTACCTGAAAATAGCTCAAGTTACGTGCCCTGGAGAGTGAAAAAAATGCTGTTTACACTCTATTATACAGTATGTAATGTCTTCTGCTGAACACAAAAGGCATATAGTGTGTTGTTAAGGTATTTTTGCATCAATTAAGTGAAGCAATGACATCTTTGTTTTTGGGAAACAGTTGAAGTTGAACTTAAGAAGATGCAACCAAAATAACCAGATTTTGTAATTATGATAGGCAGCAGTACAATGTGTGTATGTTCTGCATGCTTGTGTCTGCAGGACCTGCTCCCATGAGAAGGTGGTGTCCATGCTCCAGGGCAGCGGTGCTATGCCCACCCTGGTCGTGGAGGACGGCCCGCCAACGTTCACCCTGGCAGAGCAGGAGCTGGTGGGGGGCGGCATTCCCTCGGAGCGCGCCCGCTCCCCCGTCCTCAGCTCCCTGCAGTGGGTGGCAGAGATTCTGCCCCCCAGCATCAGGGTGCAGGGGCGCACCTTCGGACAGCAGCTGGAACACCTGCTGACCATCCAGGAGAGGTACACCATCTGCAAGGCCCTGGAGAACTTCTTCCAACACAGGTGAGTAAGAAGGAAGAGGAGGAGGGGGGGGCATTTGGTAATTTGTGCAAATGGTAATTTCTGAGTATATGTAAGGTAATTGGGTATTCATAGAAGTCAAAATATTTTATGTAGGTAGTCCAGTTTTCGAAGTGGGACACATTAAGAAATATACCCCAGAGTAGTGCTTAACTGAGCAGAAAGATGGGGCAAGGTGAGTCCTATGGCTGGGATGGGAAACACCAGGTCTGAGGGCCGTTTACAGCCGGCCTTTACATTAAGTGTGGCCCGCTGCAGTGTCCCAGAAAACATGAAGGCATGACATTTTTGTTTTCTATGTATATTTTTCCTTTTTTTTTTAACCTAGTCTATTTTGATGCATCTTGTTATGGCCCTTGATATCAAAAAGGTTCCTCACCCCTGTCCTGTGGGAATAAAATTACGCAAAACCTTTCATGTCCATCACAGATTCAAACAAATGAATTACTCTTGATTACACATGATAAATTCTGTACAGGGTTGCCTAGATACAAGAGATGGGACATCATGTCCACAGGCTCAACTTGCATCATTCTCCCTTAATTCCCATGACCTCCTGTTGGATAGCCAGTTGACCCAGATGATCTGTATTTCCATGACAACAGGAATGTTGACACTCTGATCGTGGATGTGTTCCCGGTGCTGGATACTCCAGCCAAACAGGTGATCTGGCAGTTTGTTTACCAGCTGCTGACTTACGAAGAGCAGGAACACTGCCAGAGCAAGATCTCACGCTTCCTTGGATTCAAAACTTCTCCAGGTGTGTGTGTGTGTGTGTGTGTGTGTGTGTACAACAACAGTGTTTGTACTGTGTTTGTGTGTGTGGTATATATTATTAGTGTTTGTGCATGTTTTTGCAGCTTTGAAGAGATGTGATGTACAATCTGCCTCTTATGAGAGAGGAAACATTAAGCGAATGGTATGAGGGGTTGCCATGACCTAGTTACTGTACATTCTGGATAACTTTTTGGAGCTGTGTGCCTTGTTCTACTGTACTAGTACAAACTCTTAAAAAACAGAGCTTGTGCAAAGAGAAAAAGTACTTCTGTGTGTGCGTATGAACTTAAATGAGAATCTGTGAATGTGGATGGGTTGTGGTGCAGAGTGGTCTGTCTTTATGGAAGAGAAGGCTGTGTGTGTGAGTTTGAGTGTGTATACGTGCATGATAGAAATGGACTAGTGTGAGAATATATGTGCATCAGGTGAATAAAGGGAATGATATGAGAATGTTGTAGGCCAACATGGGGATCTCTGATCGAATGCTTGGTTCAGGGCAGTACAGGTCAGGTCAGCTGCTGCAGTACACCTCTCCTCCGTCACTCATGTGTGTGTTTTCCAGTTCCACCACCGCCGCCGCCACCCCCACCTCCTCCGGAGCCCGAGGTGGTCCCCGAGCCCCATCGTCGTAGCAGCTCCATGAGAGTGACAGGGACCGCGTACAGGAGCAGTGTGAGGGGACGTAGTTCTGATGACCTGGTCATAGGCACACACTTGGGCATGGGTACAGTACCTGACTACTCTGTCATCATCACTGTTGTCGACATCACAGCAGCAGCAACACCACCACCACCACCACCTCCGCACCCTTCAGTGACATCGCCATCATCATCGTTCACATCAGCCTGATTGTGGTCATACACACAGTCCTGTCTAGTCCCAGATAGATTCTTTGGTTGAGTCTTGTTGCCATGTTTTTTTCTAGCTTCCTTATTTTTTAGTAGCAATATAACAAACAAGTTCAAACTGTATCTAAGTGTCAAGAGAGCAATGCAAACACAGTTTAAAGGATGTTGAGTATTTGAGTTAATGCTTCAAATACTTCAAGCACTATATTGAATACTATTCCATAATGTTTTAATCTTGAGTAATAGCTCAGCATATTGTATCTAAGTCGTTGTAATGGGTATGTGTCATAGGCGTCCGTGCAGAGGCAGTGGTGGACATGGGGATGAGGCTGGCTCCAGGAGAGAGACAGTCGGGAGACGGTACCTCTCTTCCTGAGACTCCTAACAACCTCACCAATGTACGTACCAAGGCCCGTCACCATAGAAATAAACACCCACCACACTTAGAGATCAATCACCTTCATATTTAAATGAAATTAGGGAAAGAAGTCTTACTCTGGTCTCTGTACTTGTCCACTCTATAAGCTGTCAGCAGTGTATGCTGAGCTGGAGAACATGTACTCATCCAAAAGGTCCAAGTCTCTGAAGAGTCGCCCTCCTCCTGCCCCGGAGAGTTTGCTGGATCTGGAGCCTCTCTCACGCACACCTTCCCCCACCTTGCACGCTAACACAGGTAGCCTGAAAAATCATTATGCTCAACTCAAAGCCACTGAAATGACATTTAACTGATATGAAAGGCGACACTGACTAATTGATCAAGTGTGTGCATGTGCATGAGTGTGTAAATGTATTTTTGCATTTTTGGTGGGAAAGTGTGTGAGACGGGAAGCATAACAAAATGCAAATTTGAAAAGTGCTGCAGTGCAGGGATGGTGGATCCCAAGGTGGTCAACCCACTTCTGTCCAAACTGATTTTTCTTGAATTATGTATTTTGACACTGATTTTTTTCATGCTGTATGTTAGTATAAACCAGAGCAGAGTCTTGAGACAATCCTCTGCTCTCAATTTTTTTTCTAAATTCTGGCAGTCATACAATAGGACTCAGAAAGAGGATGTGGTGGTGGCGGTGGCAGTGATTGAATTAGAATCCATATATTTGCAAAGTTAAATGTGCATGTTACACATAGGGTTGTAGGACCATAGACTGTTAAAAAACAGGACCTGACCACACTTCATTGAATAAATGAAGTCGTCAGAGACAGCCATGTTGCCTGAAGTACACAGAGCCTTCTCATGCAATTCCCTTTATTCAACAGACCAGTGGCAATCAATAGAGAAGCAGTTCTAAGAAGTTGAGAGATGTTTGAGTGATTTAACGTTTACATGCATGATATCCCTTCCTTGCTTCAGGTAGCCGCAAAGGCCCCCCACCTCCTACAACCTGGCCAGAGCCCCTCCCTAGCCCCCCTCTTCCCCAGTTCTATTCCTCAGGGCTGACAAGCCAGACCAGTGCGGAGTCCAACCC
>OMLF01048090.1:0-15486 GCA_900302615.1 Holocentrus rufus | reverse complement strand
CAGCCATTTTAAAAATATATTTGAAAGAAATGAAGGGGATTTCATTCAGGTTTAATAGTGTTAAACATACAAAAAAATTTTACTAAGAAAAGAAAAAAGAAAAGCAAAGAAATCAGGTTTCTACAGGACTGGCTCTCACTTGTTTCGAGTGGCAGTATTTCTGACGAGGCTCTCTTCGTATCTTTGGCGTGCTGCATTACCCCCAAAGCCCAGGAAGGTGGACACATACACACGATAAACATGCTCTGTGCGATGTGCGTCACAGCCCAGGTTGAACTCTGCCAGCAAGTTCTTGGCAACTTCCTCCTAGGAGACAAACAAAAAATCAGCTGGGGAGGGGTGGGCTCTACCTAAAAATTTACCCATGCATGTGCCCACCTCTAACTATCACATTTCTATAATCATGACAGGTGGCTGATGTTTAAAGACACATAACCCTGCAAGTTTAATATTTCTTATCTTTACTCTAATATTAAATATCTCAAAGCACAAAAAAATCAAACTACCTAACATGATGACAGTCAAGCTGGAGTGGAGCAGCATGTGATGTGAAGCAAAAATAATGAGAGCAAGGAGAACATGCAGTTTATGCACAACCTGGTGCACTACATATGGATCAGACTAGAACACAAAAACATGAACAGAAACTATGATTACAGATAACCTCCACTGCGTACAATTATCTTAGCATAAAATCACATGGTATTCTCAATCGCACATCCTGCTATGCAGCCATGCAGCAGGCTTACAGTATGCCTTCAATAGTGGTGAGTGGAGAGTACTTCATCTCCACGGGACAAAAATGGTGCAAACAGGTTTAACCGGGCAATGACAGAAGGTGGGAGGAGGGAGAAGAACAAAGGGTGAGTGACAAAACCCAAAGACAGCACAAAAACAGAATTGGTTGGTGATAATAACCTGTTGTGGAGAAGCAAAGCTTACAGTTTTGGGCACTTCGTATGCGATCTGCGTCGACACACCGCCCATGTCCAGGACGCCCGCAGTCCTTTTCCTCACCAGCGCCTCCTGCTGATCGCCGCCCGGGACCTGCACCTCCACCACAGCTTCCCCATCTGAGAGAGAGACAGGAGAGGAAGAAGAGGGAACCAGCAAGGAGGACACGTCATGTGTTAAAAAGTGAGTTGACACAAATTTTCAAACTTCAATGCTGCCATTTTCCTTAAAAAGAAAGGTGGTGAAAGGAGCACTTAGACGATGTGACACTGAAATTTCTCCTCCACTGGTACAAATATTTTTTTCCCCTTCAGCAAAGTGGTAAAGTGAAAATAGTGCCTTCAAGAAATACTGTTTGCTTGGGCACTTACCGTTGTGCACATGGTTAAACCTTCCTAGGACAAAGTTGATTCCAATCCATGCATATACACCTAAAACCAATAGAAGACAGTCATTTTAGAAATTATCTATTAGATTACCTGCTGTGCTATCAAATACAGCCATTTTTAAAGCTGCACAAGGCTGCAAACTGTGCTACAATAGAGAGGATAACCTATCTCTCCTTATTTGACCAAATTAAATTTCAGAATTCCCGCCAGTCACCGTTATTTCATTACGGCAATTGCATTAAGTTTTTTTCACCACCCCTACAAGCCATTGAGAAGAGGAAATGTAGGTACACACAGTGCCAAGTGTACTGACGTCACATTACGTAACCGCTCGGTAAATAAGTCCTTCAAACTCTTAAATTGAATTCATTATCCCTCGCTGCCACTTGGAGTCACAAAGTGCAAAGTTCTCTAGTGCAGTTTAAGAAGTAGCAGTTCAGACTGCAGCATATGTGAGAGGTAAACACATAAAAGTGAAGCAATGACATATAGCTGCCATCATAATGTGTTCATTTGTACTCTGTACTCTTCTTTACCTTCCTGCTTGCCAGAGATGACTTCCACATGGGAATCAGAGAAGAGGAAGTTGAAGTGGACTGGGATGTCTGTCCGCAGATCCTCAAGAAGAGCTTCTTGTTGACTGAGATTTGACAGGAAAGGCAATCTCATCATGCAATTCATGGCATATCACACATTTACAAACTACCCCTACATTTTAACTTGGGGTCTGAGTAGCGCTAGCTTACATTCTGTTCAGCAGCGTCAACTGTACCTTTCAGGTAGTATCCTCATTCCAGCTGTGCATAGGATGTACAGAGGTGTTTCTTGGTGCTTATTTTTGGGGATGTGTAGGGCTGCAAAGCTCAGCAGTGGATAGATGTACTCGCTGGCTTTCTCAGGTGTTGTGGCCAATTCAGAGATACCTGGAAGCAAGAACACACATTACTGAGATTACATGCTCACTGTATACAAAACTATTATTTTGGAGTGAGCTATTGGCAGGCTAATTTTGATTGCTTTTTTAATAATTCTTATTGAGGCATCGGGTAAAAATCAAACGCTATTCTCATATTCTTTTGTTCCTTTAATAAAATATGTTATGATAAGCCTGGCATGTGCATCTTACCTGGCTTGATCTTCATGACCACTGGCTTGCGGTGCTGATCTCTCATTTGCCGGATGTCCAGTAGCTCGTGGGGATTCCCATTGTGCCGGGGCCAGCAGTACACAAACACCCTGGAGCCACTGCTGCCACAGTCCACCACCAGGCCGTAGTTCAGGTTCGGATTGCTTGTATCTGTTGCTTCCACATCAGTCACCCTTGCCAAGTGCCTTTTGACCAACAAAGATAGGGAGGAAATTAAGATAATCTTGCCTGTGTAGAGTAAAACATAAGATTTTACAGTGCAGCATCTTCAAGTGCAGCTGCGAGTTTACCTGTGGAAGTGATTATCCTGTCTGATCCAGCTGGCATGCCCCTTTCCAGTGACAAGCAACAGGTAGAGCAGTCCCACCAGGCAAACCACCAAGCCGATGAAGAGCAGCTGTCTGAGGGAAGGTATCAGGAGCCGAGGAAGAACCTGGGATGACAGGCTGAAATGCCAGGAGGCTGGGAAAAGGCACGAAAAGCTGATCCTGTCAAAAGATGAAGAGAGGGAGAGTCTGAGAGTAAATACACCTAAAAAAAATATAAAAGTTTTATAAGTGTGAAACTAGACACCAGAGAATGACAACACACCAACCTTCCCATGATGCGGATTGTCTTCGGCTAGCAAGTTTAGTTTATTGAAGTCATATAACAGTCTGCTAATGGCGGTAGTGTTGGCTTGCTCCGAAGCTCCATTCCATTTTCTTCACTTATCAACATGACCTTCACAGAAACACAGGCAGAAATCTGTTAAAAGGCGAGGAAAGCGACTTCTGAGGGCTTTGATGGAAGAAGGGGCCCTAGCGGAGTGCTCCCACTTGTGGCCATAAATTTGCTCGCTTTGATGTATAATCGATGCTACAGGGAGGCGCAATTACATTAACTCAAATTGTGGATAAAATAAAACAATTTGAGAGGAAAAATATAAGCGTGAATGTTTTTTCTCATACGTCAACAGAATGTGCCAGCTTCAGCCTTCACCGGGGAATAACTGTAACGTTACTGGCTGTGCTTTACAGGCGAACCGACACCGACATATTTTTAATATCTGTCCATATCAACAAAATAGGCTTCTATACATGTGTTCTTTAAATTAGGTTCACACTTACTGGTGAAACGGCGACAGTCTTCCCTTTTCAGAATAAGTCGCATTATTGGAGAGCCAGATGCTAACCACTGGCTAACGTTAGCTAGCGAGTGTGTCTTCACCAGCCGTCGCAGGTCTCTGCTCAGTGACGTGGCAGTCACTGCCAAGGTGTGTTTGGTTTCCGTTCCGCGTTGTCCGGGTAAGTGAAGTAAACTTTATATGCTAAAGCGTGCTTAAAACTTCCACTGAATAACTCCGCCCACCATTACCAATCTTGAGCAATTTATTCTTCTTTATTCACACCCCTAAGGAACTTTCCCAAACACAAGATTATTTATCTATTGATACAAATAATACTCCTGACAAATGATTAAAATAAATTTTATTTTGTCAAACATATTTGGTTAAATTCACTTAAGGTAGGCAGTACTCACAGGCATTGCAGTGAGCCTAACTGTACTTGTGGCTGTGATAATTCATTTGGCATGATGATATGTTATCTTTATTATAGTGGTATATCTACAGTTCAGAAGGCCACTTAAAAACACATCTGTTAAAGGATCGTCCATGCGGGACATTTACATACATCGATAAACACACTATACAAAAAGACAAATATAGATGTTTAAATTCTTGTCAAAAAAATAAGCACAAAATTAAAAGCTTTCACTGTAGTGGCATACCAAAACGGACATTTAAAACCGGTTAACATAACAGCTTGGGGTTGAAAGCCTTCAAAACCTAACAGAGCAGGACTTGAAAGTTTTCAAGATGAAAAGCACTTGACCTTAATAAAATTAAATAAAATGAGGGAAAAAACTTTTTGGTATGCCTCCACAATAAAGGCATACTCATTTTTTGTTAAATGAAGCAAAGTGCCTTTGTTTTTCATAATGATTTTGATTTCAGGAACCTCTGACATTAGTATTGGGATTGTTTTCTTTTTTCTTTTTACTCTTAAGGACTCGGATTTTTAGCCATTTTTATAAAGAAATACAGCTTGTGCTGAAATGTTGATGCAGAGCCTCTTCCCAGCATTTTCAGCAGTCCAGGACCCAAACTTGGCATCTGCTTACTTGTGCCATCACTGTGCAGCCTCAAACCTCTTAGCTGGCGAAGCTGTTTTCTTCTGCTGAATGCCTGAAGAGAGAGGTGACAATGTTTTACTTTATACTGATTAATGTACAGTGGTCTATAACAGTGAGGAAATAAATAGTGAGCATGGCAAGCAAACCTGAATCTGTGAGGGTTAAGCGATTCAACTCTTCCTCCAGCTCCTCGTCGGTAATATTTAAGTAGGTTTGGGGCACGGGGGGCAAAGAACTCAGCAGATCATTACCTGGGAGGCTTGGCTCCCTGGCAGGGATCAGAGGCTTCGTTGGGACTTCAGGTAAACCTGAGATGCCATCTGGCTTAGACTCTTCCAACAAAGATTTAAGTTCCTCCTCCAACTCATCTATGTCTGCATCTAGAAAACAAAAAAGAAATCCAAATCTCATTGTTCATGTTAATTACATAGCAATAAATTAATAGCAAGAACTATATTTCAATGATGCAGTGTAACAAGTAGAGTAGAATACCTGAGCCTGGCACACCAGCTATTGTTTGGTTCACCTCATCTTGGGTGTCACACAACTGGTTATAAATACAAAGGACACATTAGACATCATGTAAGATTCACATTCAGCAGTTAAAATCATGATATACAACAATCACTGTCTTAAAAAAAAAGTGCTACCTCTTGGATTTGATCCACAAGGCTCTCAGCACGCTCCACAGTCACATCCTTCAGAGAGAGTCGCAGCGCTGCCACTCCAGACTGATATGCTTGCATAACCTACAGAAACATTCAGTACAGACAACAATGTGCTTCAGAAAAACTGAACTGGACAGATTGTAATCATTGACCATGCCCATTTAGCGTAACACTCAGTGAATGTTAATGTTTATTCCGCCTCTTACCAGCTTATCAGTCTGCGATTGGGCTATTCTATCCAGGATTCCTCTAATGGTCTCCAGCTGGGCAAACAAGCTGTCTGCTCTCTTCTCTACCCTCTTACGGCCTCTCAAACATCTTAGTGCCTGTGGGATAGACCGTGAATATAACCATTTAAATGAGCAGTAATGAGACAAAGTGGTGGTGCGTGATAAATGGATTTGGCAGATCAACATTAGTAGCAAACCTGAGATTTCTTCCCTTCCCGAAGCAGCACCTTTGCTTCTTCTCTGCACCTGCACACAGATAACACAATCTGGCTTTAGCAGAAATCAAACAAGCTCTGATATTGTGAGTCATCAGAATTCATCTTGTGCTGCCTGGAAAAAGTATTAAGTATCAACTGAATGATTGCTTTATTTCACAGCTACAAAACTATTTAATTCAATGATTTCACGAACTAAAACACGCCCTTTCAAGGAAGCTCATTCGCTTTAAGAGAATGTGCCCATGCCCTGTTACAATGAAACCAGACTACCGAAAAGGGGCAGATTAATTACACATGTAATGAACCTCTATAAAATATTCCACTGCTCATACTTGAGTTTATGTAACCTACTTGTCAGCCTCAAATCCGAGTGCCTCCACCCGCTCTCCAAGCAGCTTCTCACTGCGCTGAAGCTGGTAGATGCCAATATCCACATCGCTGACCGGAGAGACACGATCCGTTCCAGGCTGAGAAAACTTCACAATCTGTGGAGTGGAGGCATATTAAACATGATAGCTCACGACACATTACACTATCAGTCAGCAAATGAACTATTTTGAACATATGCTCTCTCGGCATGCTTTGTCCTGACACATTTTTGCACAGCACGCTTGTAATGACCTTGAAGGTTACACTTTACCTTCTCGCCTTCATGCAGTGACACTGTCACTTGCTTCTCCCTCTGCAGCTGCAGCAGAGCCATGCACAGGGTACTTTCATCCGTGCAAACATGAGAGGATAATGCACAGAGCTCTTGAAAGGACAGGAGAGAGCGGTTTGCAAATTCACTGCTCCGGTAAGCGTCAAGCAATTCTGCTGCTTTCTCCTGAAACACAACACACAATGACTTTATTCTAGTGGCAGCCCATATAACCTCCTCTAACCTGCTGAAATATTTTGATATTCTACACACCTTCACTAGCTCTATAATAACAAAGGACTCTTCCAAAGGCACCCGGTTGCTTCCGAGGAGAGTAGAGAAGGTCCATTTCAAAGGCTTGACCAGTAACAGGCCAACACCCCAGGACAGCCAGCCGGAGTCCACATTGGCAGCAAACTCAGACTCTCTTTGTATTTTCCCACATCTGACAGACACAAGGTAAACAGACACAATAAGTAACCAGACTGAATGGTCTGCTGACAGCTCATGCATGAGCTATCGGTAGTGAAAGCCTCATATCAAGCAGAGCTGACCAACAGTTACCTGGCCATGCCCTGGATGACAGTACCCAAACCCAACGGCGAAGTTCCCTTCCTCCGAAAAATGTTGTTCAGCTCCTGTAGATTGACACACACGGTTCCGCGGTCCTTGCAGGTCTGTGTGATGAGTGATGTCCAGAAATCCATCTTGCTGTCCCAATCCTTAGAGTTGACATCTCGGTTTTCTTTGAATTCCGAGAACAGAAAATTCATCCGTTCGTCGTCCTCCCACTCAGGTGGCAGTTTTATGTCAGTGGTATTAGGCATTTTTTTTAAAAACCCTGAACCGTAAACTCAACGCTAGCTTTCGGTTTGTTATGCCAAGCAGCCAGCCCCCAGCTAGCTAGCTAACTTCGACGCTGGTGGCTAGTTAGCTAGCTAACATTCACCATCAGGTCACTCTGACCAGAAATAAATTGGAGCACTTAGGGAGATAACTTGTGAGGTCAAATATCATATGACCGACTCTTGGTGGAAAATCACAGCGGGCTCTCAGATGTCATTGCCATCTATCCACCAACTCCGAACTTCACTGTGATTCTGCGAAAATGGCTAGCTCGTGTATGCTAACCGTTAACATAAACATATCAACAACAACGTTTGATCGCGCACGTTTCTAATCCCGGACCGTGCGAATAGGCGGAGCAAATGCTATAATGCACCGATGCACGCGAATTCCACCCACGTAGGCAGCCAGTAACAACAAAACATGCGCATCCAGAACATAGCTTTCGTTTTGGAGAGACGAGCATCAAATTTGCGCACTTGTCGCGCATGTAAGTGAATGCATGTGAATGAGCCTTTCTGCTCCAGATTCACACATGCCCGATGATGTTCCAGTGTTGTTCGCTTGATTTGGCATACCCGGCCACTTCGAAATTAGCACAAAAAAAGTATTATGGCCATTTTATGCCATTGTGTACAAACTGCTTTACATACATATAGCTTGGCCCAGGAATTTCCAAGGTGATTACGCATTAAATTGCAACAGTTTCACTATTTTTGTCATGTAGCACATGTTACGCTTTACACAGGTCACAGGCATGACACACCATCATACAGATTTAATTGCAAAGACAGATTGACGTGGTCCAGGTTCACAGTTGGACACAGTTGTATTACAGTGTGAGAGAAACTGGAGTTTGGCTATAGAAATCATGCTTTTGGCTATTTGTTACTGATGCATTGTTTTTGAATATCTGCTCCGCTGAACATATAAGACAGGAAAACCTCAGCATTCATGCACTTTAAAATGTGAGCGTATATTTAAACTAAACAGTCCCCTTCAGTTGACCATAGGCCTGTTTACCTATGGATTATGTCAGATTATATTCAAACCAGGTAGATAAAGATGAACATATGAAGGACATAAGGTATTACAAAGATCAGTATTGCTTGTTTTACATGTTGTTTAGTGTCCACTGAGATATCAGTTGTAACGTGGCATGCAGATTGCTACACAGGTAACATGTACAGTGTAAAATCTCCACAGTAGTTCATTCAGTTGTCATATCCAGTCTCTGTCCGTGTGAATAATTCAGTAGATGCACATGCACACCATTTCACACCATTTGTAAAGTACAGTTTACAGCATAATAGTCTCAAAAACAACTGGCCAAGACACATGGTTGGCTAAACAGAAGCAATGATGCGGCACAGTCACATGGCATTTATGTAGGCATGTTACTGATGCTGTGTATTATCATAGGACTTAATTCACATGTTAAGGGATAGTGCATAAAAAGAAAAAAGGAAAAGAAAATAATAATTAGTTGCCTCACTCAAAACATCCAGTGAGATATCAGACTTTTAATCACATGGCTTAAACAACTTGCAGTCTCTCCTTTATATGGCACATGTTGATAAATGCTCTCAGAAACATCTTGCTCGCCCTTTCCAGTGAGATGTCTACTTGGCACTAAGATCTACCACCAGATGTTGGTAGGCCAGAGTGTTGCCTTTGAAGCTGGCAGCCAGCAGAATGTCCTTGCTGTCCACAGACACCAAACTGAAGGCCCGAGGGGCTCTCATGTTGAGTTCCTGGAAGGGCTGAAAGCGCTGCGTGAGGTCGTCCCACAGGTATACCCTGGAGAAAGAGAAATCACTGCCGAGGATGAGGTACTGGCGCAGGCCCACTGTGAAGGGATACACAGCCATTGAGCCACGTGAGGGAAGGGTCTGGATCTCGACGAAGCGCTGCCCCTCCCAGCGGAGGATCTTGGAGTCGCCAATGAAGCGTGTCAGGCAGAGGTAAAGGACTTTCCGCACCAAGAAGTGCTTGACCATCTGCACATCGGCTAACTCTGTGATTTGGGAATGGAAAGCGAACTGCTTCTGGCTTCGGTTCCACTGGTAAACCACCGGCGGCTGAGAGGCGCTGGAGAGGATGAGGTGCTGCTTACCCGCGACGTCAAGGAACTCCACATGGGTGTCCCGATGCCATGGATGGAGGGACTGGTGAGAGTAGAAACCATTGCTGTTCCATCGGTAGATGCTGGTGGAGCCAGCCTTGGAGCTGTCTGCCACTACAAAGTACCACTCTCCATCCAGCTGGAAGGTCTCCACAAAGTTGGGCTTTCTCACCCGAGTGGTATCGATATCTTGGATCTTTACGAAGCGCTGCGGGTCCTCTTCCCACCTGTGAAAATTATTACCAAGTTAAATCATTACTAATAGATTTATATTTATTAAAGGAGCAGTTTTGATACATTGGCAGGTGGGTTGGGATGGGTTTTGTGGGATCCAAACAGTCAAAATGTACATGTGAAAAACTCAACAACAACAGCTCTTTCCAGAAACTATGACATGGATAAGTGGAAAAATCCACAGGCCTCAGGGGTGAAAAGGTTCTTTGGGAACTATTTCCTGCTGAAGAACACAAGCAAAATCTGTCCCCAGTAAATACAAATTAGAAGTGGATAGGTACAGTTTGCCGATGTAATTTGGAAGGAAATAGTTCCCAATGAAACATGTTACCCTGACGGTTGTGGTTAAAACTGGTTAACTGTGTCATTGTTTTTAGAAAATGCTGTTGCTGTTGAGTTTTCACATGTAAACATTGGATGGTTTGAGCTCCACTAAACAAAACCCACCAGCTTCATTGTATTGGAGTAAAGGAAGACAGAGAAGGTCATGGCAGACTGGAAACCTTCCCAAATCACACAGAAACTATCTGAATGGATTAATTGCACTCTTTTTTTGTTTGTTTTATATTTTGGATAAACTGTTCCTTTCAGATCTATACAAGATGAAACAGTAAAAGTCTCACTTGTAGATATGAGATCCTCCAAAAAGTTGTGCCACAACCATGTAGAGAGTGTTGTTTATCACCACAGGCTTGCAGTAGACAGCAGAGCGAGCTGAGGGAGACGGAACCAAAACATACTCAGAATTTATTGCTAACACAAGGGACAACACTTATGATACAACAAACCGTATGGCACAACACTTCTCATGAAGCCATAACTTACAGGTAATGTTGTGGAACCTCCTGAAGACCATCTCCACATGATCCCACACGTACAGGGTGCAGAACCCTGTGTCAGGCTGGGCAAAGGCCACAAACTGGTCCTCGTTGAACTCATAGGATTCCACCGACACCGAGTGGAAAGGGAAGGTTTCATAAACAGCAAAATCTATGGGAAGAGAGACGGGGATAACAGGGAAATAAAACCAAGATCTTATGCCATGACATCACCTTTCGTACCACTTTCAATAAGGATGAATGATTGAAGTCAAACCTGCACTGATGCAATTGAAGTCTCGCGGGGTGAGATCATGGATTCTGCGTCCCTGGAATTCAAACGGGCTGGCGCAGTAGATGGCTGGAACAGAGGTGTTGGTCTTCTCCATCCAGTCTACCAGCCACTTGATTTTACAGTCACAGCGGAACGAGTTACCCCGCAGGTCTCTGAGGAGCAAAGAGGAAAAGAGAACAAATGTCAGCTTAAATGACAAGCACTCCGACATAAATTTTCAAAGGGGATCGGGTAGCCCACATTTCTGTGTCTCCCAAAATATAAACCAGGGAGGCACAAGAGATGAAAGAAGTCCACCAGCATAGTTTGAGCCAGATTCAAACCAGACAGCACAGGCAGACAGCTTTGCAGACGAGTGCAGTAGCCCACTAAAGCCCCGGGGAGCCCCAGCAAACCACTGTTTTGTAGTGACAGATTGGAGGGCCAAACCTCCAGGCATGTCAGGACACTGGGGCTGCGCTCAGCGTGTGTGCACTTACAGATCTGTCAAGATGTCAAGATGTTTGAAGAGATCTCTCGGCAGCAGCTGCAGGTTGTTGTTTGAGAGGGACCTGAAAAAATTTCAAAGGAAAGAATCGTGATAAATGCGGCGTGTTTCATGTAGTTTATCATTGCTGAAGAAACCGTGTGCTTCCATTTTCTGCATGTCTGTGTTTTTACAGTCCACTCAAGACCCCTGAGTTGAAAATGTTTAGGAGATAATGATACGCCAATATTATTGCATTATTAAATGTAAAATCAATGAATAAATAAATAAATGGGTTTATATTTCTATGGCATTTTTCTTCATTGGGGAGTATATGGTGCAAATTGAAAGGAATGATGGGAGAGCAGGAGTCTTGCAACAAACGCAGGTTCTTTCTTCGTTTTATTTGCTCAACAAGATACTCACAGATGAGTCAGGGATTTGAGTCCTCTGAACGTGTGCTTGGACAGAGCTTGGATGTCATTATTTTCAATGAACCTGAGAAAGAGAGAGAGCAGCTGTCTGAGAACAAATCACTCATATTCCACATGTTGATTGCCTCTGCTGGAATAAAATGAATAAGGACACCACGTATTATATACTTTATAGAATGTACGATTATACTATCGAATGTCATCCTTGTCTGGAAGGAAGCTGGTCTTGCAAGGTCAGCGCAGGGTACAACAAGATCACATCTGTAAGCAACACTGATGCAGGATTTTTCTAATAGCAGGTGGATTTACAAGGAAAAAATGTAATATTTTATCTTTAGAAATGAACGGCGGGATGGCATAATAGATTTGTTTTTGTTCTCATTTTTCACACTTAAATGTCTCCCACTGTCTCATTCGGTCAATTTAAAAATTGTATTAGCACGGGAGAAACAGTTGGTTTGAGAGCACAAAGTGCTTAATTTGCTGAGCCAAAATAAAGAATTGATTATGACAAGACCTCGTTTCATACCTGTGATTAATTTACTAAAAATGGGACACTGAGTGCTGGAGTATCGCCGAAGTTATCCATTTGTCAGCATCATTTGATCCCGCCCTTTCTTTGTATTGTATTGTATTGTGTACGAGCGGAGGGGGGGCAGGCGGCATGCGCTCAGCCAGCAGACTCTCTGGAGGAGGCTGGATATGAAAATATTACTTTATTAGCATTCACAGCGGGTAGGCAGGGGTACTAGCGGTGATGCAGAGGCCTGATGCTGGGCTGCAGCCAGAGCCACACAGTCAGCTTGTACAGCCTGATGCTTGGGCTTCATGAAAGGATCCCAACTCACATCCATCAGCAGAGAGCCAACTTATATTTTCTCAAGCCCATCACTTCACAGAATGGTGTATTCAGCTTAATCAGACTATACAGACGCAGCATGCTCGCTGCAAGCAGGAGGAAGATTTATATTCAATTTTATTTTTGGCAACCCTTCCATACTGCAGACTCCACCCCTAAAATCTTACAGTGTAGCTGTAAAACTGCGCCTTGAACAAGATGTTAATGTATTAAAATCCATATATTCTGCCAGTATGTTCAGAATCAGGGTGCATCAAAAATACTGCATCATTTTTTTTTCTCTTAACTATGATGAAGTTGTGTGAAATGGCCAAAAGATGAACAAAATCATATTGCACTGTGTAGTAGCCCACATGTAACAGCATCAAGTGAGACACTCACAGGTACTGCAGGTGAGACAGACCAGCAAAGGCATCGTCCGCAACCAGGGTGAAAGTGTTGGAGTTCAGCAGCCTGCAAAAAGAAGCAGTAATGATCAAATCGTGTATTTAATGTTCCAAATGTCCAGACTTTGTAGACATTTTTTTATATCCATTTTGATAAATTATTTCTGTAGTCAGGCAAATTGGAAGATGCTTTGAAATCTCTTGCTTTATAATTAAGTAAATATATAACTTATGTATAATTTGAGAATATTGATATACTGACTAACTTATATAACTTATAACTTTCACAATGTATAAGGCTAATGTAACACAAGGATAAAGGAAACAATAAAATATATACATGAGGTTTTTACACACACACACACACACACACACACACACACACACACACACACTTGACTGCATCTGAGGAGACAAACGGCCCTTTGTCTGGTGGAGCAGAACTGAAGGGAGTCAGTCATTGGCAATGACACTGATACAGACCCACTTTACTCTTATTACTGCTATGTCACCACTGTTTTCAATAACCATTCATTTCTAGTGGCTGCAGCCCTTTCTTTGTGACTGAACAACAATAGATGTCTGCGTGTGTTGTAATATCGCCTGGGAGAAAAAATCATATGGCATAAAGTATTGGAATTATGATTAAAAGGGACGTTTATGGGCAAAAATGGCCATTTGTGGTCAAAAGGAGACAGTCTGGTGAAGCGATATGTTGATCAAACTTTGAGAGGAGAGCTGAACACTCACAGGAACTGCAGCAGGTGGAGGTGGGAGAAGGCTCCTTCTGGGATGGTGGTGAAGGCTGCGTTCACCATCGTCCTGTTCAAACACAAAAGCATCACGGGCCGTCACCAAATGCATCCTCTTGACATCAGGAAGCAGACGACACTGGCCGTGCTAAAGCTCGGGAGAGTGATGTCATCAGTGGCTCGTGGTTGTAAACAACGTCCTGGTCTTATTCTCTTATGCATGGTAGTTTGAGGAAAGACTTATCAAACTTTGACCACTTTACATGCCGTGCTGAAACTCCCCTTATCCTGGCCAAGCTTGTCCTTGCAGTTTGAATTCCGGGGAAGGCTAAACATCTTAAAAACTAGGACACGCAACTTCCTTCTTCACTTCTTCGCTATTGTAAAATGAGGCCACCTCCACCAAACTGTCCTCTTGAATTCCCTTGACTGTTTGAAACACAACATTCAATCTGAGGGGCGCGGTAACAATCAGCGGGGGTCAATATCAAAATAAAAATTTAAAAAAAAGTAAATGTAACTCCGGTGTTAAGCTTTCTGTTTCATCACTGGTGCTCCATTTACTGACACTCTCTATCTCGTCTCCTCAAGATTCAGTCTCTCAGAGGAGGAGCAGGTCTTCAGCTGTGAGATGGGAAATCTATTGTTAGTATTTCTCCCTGGAGCTCTACAGGATTTTACTGCTGTGCTCCAGCAACCATAGGGCACTGCCTCTTTTCCTGACTCCTGGCCAGAAAAGGAATAGATTGCTGGCACAGACGGACCAAAAAAATGCTCATTTTATCACGTGTTTTATAAGGCATGGAAGCGTTTTCGCATCCCACACCTTTCCTATCACAGCACTGGATGGCATCTCTTTTCTTCCCTCCAACTTCATCAGCTGTTGTTATGTAACACTGTCTTGTATACGTTTATCTGCCAACACAGAGATGCACTGCAATCTTGACGGCAGCAGCAGGATCTTAAACTGACTATTTCCTGGCTGAAGAGAGCATTTTTTTTGTGCATCATTACATCATGGCAGCTGTGTAACGTTAATAACAGAGAGAGCCACCATGCATTGAGATCTACTAACAGTCCATAGAGGCTATGAGAGGATGAACTTGTTTTGTGCCCATGCTTTGGAGAAAAAAAAGAGTGGGTGATGCATGTTGTACTCACAGAGAGATGATTCCAGGGGGGAAGCTCTTGGGGATGGCCTTGGTATCCACACAGAAGGCACTGTCTTTGGTGCAGGAGCAGGTCGGGGGGCAGCGGGGGATCTTGGGGGCTCTCCTGGCGCCTGACCCCCCTGGCAGGCAGAGGAGCAGCAGGCACAAGCCGAGCAAGCAGATGAGCCTCGGCCACCCCGGGGCTCTCCTCGACCCGGCGTCCAGCATCCTTCCTTCTGGGGGTTCGGGAGGCGCGAGGAGGACAGTGTGCGACTGAGCTTCTAGAAGTTTGGGTTTTTTTTCCCCCCTTAAGTGGTGAGTGGAAAGCCAACGCTCTGCCCGCCTGCAGCCCAGTAGCAGCAGCAACAGCAGTTTTGATGATGCTGAGCGAAGAGTTGAGGGAGAGCAAGAGAGAGAGAGAGAGAGAATGGAGGGGATGGAGGGAGGGGTGAAAGTGAGGGTAGTCCCATGTATTCTCTGTGGGTGTGGGTGCTCTGCAGCTTCCCTGGATCTGTGCAATCTCTCTCTCTCTCTCTCTCTCTCTCTCTCTCTCGGGGGCTGCTGTGAGAGCGCAGACTGCAGGAGTGACGAGCGAGGCTGCTGCTTCCTCCGCACCAGGACCTGTATGCAGCGCTGCTGACACTGAATTATTTACCATCGCACACACAGAAACCTTCAAATGACAGCAGAAGAGCAGAG